>JALMQS010000128.1:29129716-29403635 GCA_024734495.1 Forficula auricularia | reverse complement strand
TGAAAAAATTCCTTATATTTTTCGGAAAAAAAGACATTCACATATTTATTTTACTAATTATGTAGTTGAATAGTCCGTTACTGAAATCTTTTTTCAGCTTAAACTAAATTTTTAATTTTACTTTCAAATTGAATGAACTAAAGACTTTTGCCTTTCCTTATATATTGCATGTCGGAGAGAGGTTTATCTCGAGGGTTAGACTAATTGTCCGGCAAGCAAGTTAGTGCACGGGTTCAACTCCCGGGGGATGAAGCAATATAAACATATTTTCTACTAAAATCTTAGATTATTGTGACCATAGAGTTGTGTTATATTAATCAAGTTTTCTGCGTGTTTTACATTCAAGTAGTTGTTTGTACCAACATGGATATTAACTGATTTTTGATAAGCTATTTAATGATAATCATTTTTAATTTTTATAGAATGACTTGGTAAATACGATTGAAAGATGGGGGAGGGGAGGGGGTGAAAACTTAAAGAGCATATAAGTATATATATATATATATATATATATATAAATTGTTAGAGACTATAGTTTTTAAGGTTTGACCATCAATATAATCTTTTAATAAGAAACATTTTATCTGTTATTTCTCATGGGTCGCGGAGTCGGGTAGCTCAGTCAGCTAACGCACTGGCCTCGATTATGATGATGTTGGAGTGGAGGTCCGGAGTTCGATCCTGGCTGGCAAATAAAAATTTCTACCGGCTGAAAACTCGGCTCCCTCACTAACCCTACTAACACTCTACTTTTGTGCTGTCTAAATGGGCTTTGTTCCCGGTGACATTAAATAAATAAAAAAAAAAATTCTCATGTGTCACTTACGTTTGTTTATGTGGCTAGTTTGCTCTAATAACAAAACGATTTTTTCTATATCCAATCGGGTAAGTGATATAATAGTAAACTGGTCACTTTAATTGAAAAGATTGAATTGAAAAGTTTGAAATCCACTGGTTTTCAGCTTTCTAGCCCAAATCTTTCGTTGTTTTCCAACTCATCATAACACAAAACTTTAAAAAATTCACATTTTCTTTCAATTTTCTATATTTAAACAGTTTCGGAGGTTTTGTCTACATTGTTCTTCCAGTGGAGCGTATCTTATATTTAATAGCAGAATTTTTTTAATGAAATATGTAAAATTTATGGAGAATTAACAAAATATAAATTATTCTCATAAATAACTATTTACCAATTTGGCCGCTATAAAATTAGTAGATGGCAGCACTTGGTGGCAACGCCTGTATTTAGACAACCGTATTAGACGAAAAATTACATTTTTCAGGGTTTGATTAAAGACGTCAGCTGCCAGCCAGCCAGCTACGATCGTTTATGTATAAAATCAAAATGAATTTTCTATATCCGATCGGGTAATTAAGCCATAAGAAATAATGGATAAAATATTTCTATTGAAGGAGACAATAAAAGAGTGTGTCTTCTGCTGGAATTATAAATTTTATTTATTTATAACGAGACTATAGTTTCGAGGGCTTTGCCCTCTTCATCAGTCTATTACAATGGATTCACAGGGATAAAATTTATAATTCCAGCAGAAGACACACTCTTTTATTGTCTCCTTCAATATATAAAAATTCTGCTACTCTCGGCAAAAACTTTCATTTTAAAATATTTCTAATTAAAAGACTGATGAAAAAGATCAAACCATCTAAATTATAGTCTCAAACAAATAAATTATATATACCTAGCATATACACATTTATATTCTATGTAGGAATCTTTATTTGCATCAATCAGAGGACAATCTCCTGGATTTCTGTTTATGAACTAGTTAAAATTTCTAATATAGGTGGTTTCATCCGAACTTTTCTTTTGATAACCTATAGATTAATGAAATAAAATAGAAATGAAAAAAGACACTCACCAGAAAAAAAACCGGAGTATATAAACCAAGGGAAGCGGTGGCTGCTGCGAGGACCAGCCTTCTTACAGCACGCATCCGCAACGGAGACAGGTCTAGAAGGGGCGGTTTTTCTGAAGAAGAAGCGGCCGATGCAGAAGCCGCTGAAACTGCTGCCGCTTTTTTCTTTTTCTCTTTTATTTTTCGTCTTTGGTTCTTTAAATGAACTATAGCTCGTCGATGAGGATGATATAAAGACGCGGAACGATACAGCATGCCGATGAAAAATGCTAAGCATAGCACTCCAGTACATGCCTGAAGTCCCAAACGCCATTGAAGTTTTCTAAATCGTGTTGAAAAAATCTTGTATGAATTGAATGGATTTAAAGAAATTTAGGAAAGGAAGAATTTACGATTTCTGGGTAAGTAAATTTCAAATGAATAGAAGATAAAGTTCTAAACTTTGGAAACCAATTAAACTAACACTGTTTGAAAAAAATTATCATGCAATTTCCCGATTTTTTACAACACCTAATAGAAAACAGGTTCCTCTTTATTTTCAAATTTCCATTTGTTTTTAGCTCAATTAGAACTAGAGTTATAACTAAAAGACTAAGACCATATGTTTTTATCTATGTTTTATCCTTTATAATCAAGAAGTTTTAGTTTTTTAGTTATAACTCGAGTTCTAATTGAGCTACAAACAAGTGAAAATTTGAAAATCAAAGAGGAAGCTGTTTTTTATTAGGTCAACAAAATATTTTTATTTCAAATATTGCTGTTTAATATCTAATGGGACTCGAAAATAGGTCAAAATGGCTATTTCTTCGTATTGACCGATAATATCTCAAAACTCTGACATGTTGTAAAAAATCGGGAAATTTCATGATAATGAGCGTATAAAACTCTACTGGAATCCGTTGTTAGGTTTACAGGGTAAAATTTTGTTGATCAGTGTAATTATTAGTAAGATAGTCGCAATACAAAAGATTTAATTAATAAATTTCATTTATTACAAAATAAGGGTTAGAAAACTATTTCGTAATGTGATAGATATTAGCTGGTTAGAGCAATTTTGGAATATCTACATTTTTTGGATGGGAGGGCTTCAAACAATAAGTTTTATTTACAAATCGTATAATAAGCGAGGGGTGAACCGCAATTGGAATTAGGTGTACACCGTCTTTGAAATTATTTTGGAATTCATTAGATAATCTATTGGATTCTATTGTCTTCTACTTGGAAATGAAAGTTGAAGTGGAAGTAGGTGTACACGATTTTCGGTCGCTGTCCACCTCTCGATAATATGTAAGCTGACCAAGTGCGATTAGGACTAGAGGATTCCGTACCTCATATCTTCCTAAATACTTGAGATATCAAATTCTATCGTATCCCTAGTCGATAAGAAAAGAATAAGTAGATTGGAATTTTTTTATAATTTTAACTTAAGGAGGTTCCGAACTTTTTATCATTTTTATAAGAAAATTCTCAAATTTTTACCATTGAATCATTGATGTATTAAATATTTATTCCCGAAATTTGAAGTTGATCGTCTGTCCCATTACCGAGAAATAAATTATTGAAAATTGTTCTTTTAACATGGAAGTAAATGGACCGAGCTATTAAAAGGGCTATAACTTCTATACAAATTATACCATTTTCAACAAATTTATAGAAATCAATAATTTAACTTTTATGAATCGAATGATACATTTTTCAATAGATTTGAGAGTCTAGTTAATAAATTATTCATAAATGTAAAAATAAAAAGTTATTTGCAGCCAACAGATAATAACAAAACCACTAGTGTAGAATTCCAACTCTATTTCTTGAAATCGTTTTTGTTTTAAATACATGTTTTTATAATAAGAAAAATTTATTTCAATATTCTTTTTATTAATATTATCAAAACAAAGATTTTTATTCGAAATTATTATTAACTTTTTTTTTTATTAAAAAATTTAGTAAGCAGACGTTGTCACTCTGCAGAAATATAAAAAAAAATTTCGAAGATCAGCCAGATAGATAAGCTGTCTCGAACTCCCTTAAGCCAATTTCTTAAATGCCGCCAGGTAAAATAATCATCTAAAAATGGCCGCTTTCGGTTTGCCTCAGATTTTCAATTTCAATTTCATTAAATTTAAATATTAGTCTAATTATATATTACTTAAAGAGATCTTTGCAGGGACACTTCACAATCCATGGCAAAAAATATTTTTTTTATTTTCGACCCAATTATTTCCATAATTCTATATATTTTTTGACTAAACTATTTAATTACTTATTATGAAATTATAAAATTGTTAGTTGTACCTCTAAGGTTATTCATAATTTAACAAAAAGTTGCGAAATGATTTCGTTAAAAAAATTTAATTAGAATCAAATCCAACAAAAAAACCATACTATAGAAAATATCGTAAAAATAATATTTTAAAAGATATCAATTATCTTTAGAAAAATATCAAGTGTCAACGTGAAATCTACCTGATCCGATTTCAATCAAAATCTAATCAGTTTTTAATCTCAAAAAAAGGAGTATTAAATTTAAAATTACAATTTATATATATGTCGTAAAATAATATTCTTGAATGTATTAAATGAAATTATTTAAAGAAAAAAAAGAGGAAAAGTTTATTTGGGCATAATAAACTTCGAGAAATATTTTTTTAATAATTCTTTCATTGCTGGAATTTTATTTCATTCTTATATGTTTATATATAAGGAGATATAATTTTCAGAATGTCACCCATTCGCTGGTCCTTGAGATGTACATTAAACTTAAAATACTAAACAATCTACATATACAATAAAATACTATACACCTATACAAATTGCAATAATTGCAATCAGCGGCGTAGCTTAACGTTTGAGGCCCGTGGCAAATTCATTGGATAGAGCCATCCTTTAATGTAAACAAGCTAAACCAACGTTGTAATTTCTTTTTAATAAATCACTAGATAAAGTACGTACAAACGCTATTATAATTATTGTTTCATTTTTCCTTGATTTTCTAGTTTCTTTTAATTTAAAGAGCGTATTGAATTGAAATAACAATTTTATTTTTACTCAAAATTTTAATTATTAAAATTCCTTTTTTCGGGCTGTCTATTCAGCAAAAGTGTTAATGACAAATGTCAAAGTTCAAATTTCGGGTCATCGAATGCTCGATGGATAGCCAAGTTGATTAGCCTTTCTTGTCCCATAGAATTTTGACGTCTACCTTATATTCAAAAAACCGAATCGAATAAATACGTAATATATGCCTCTTATCAAAAATCTAAAATCTAAATCTAAATGAAAACCTCTTCCCTTTGTGAAGTCTGTTAATAATCAAAGTTTTTAAATAAAACTACACGAGTACTTTTTCTCAACCACATCTATCAACTTAGTAGATGAGTCTTTTTGATTTGTATGTATTGATTGAATGCCGTTTCTATATATCTTATATATTCTATATATTGTATTAAATGAAAAATTTTTGTACCATATATATAGTATCTGGAGCACCGAACTATGCTCGGTAACTTTTTGCCTCTAAATAGCTTAATTTTCAAATTTCAAGGCTCTGCGACTTGCCGAAGAAGAGGTATGAATTATTTAAATATTTATTTTACGACACTCCTAATTTACACCCCTTTCCTTTATTCCAATAGGATTAAAATCTATACAGGACTAATAACCCATGACACTTGATAACTACACCAGTTTTAAAAAAAATCGTTAGTGTCGTTTTTGAGAAAATAAAAAAAAAAAAAACGAAAAATCTTTCATGTAAATGTCCACTTACGGTGTTGCGATTTCAACCAAAAGCTTGTTGTAGATACCCCTTTTAGCCTAAATCGAGCTTAAGTTTCGAATTTCGTAGCTCTGAGATTTATGGTTGAGAAACGCAGGGGGGTACATTCTTACGTACGTAAACATCAAGTTAATTTTAATTTTTTTTTTAATTTTCTTAACTTTTATATTTTTACATGTTCTATTTTTTAGTTACCGACTTTATTTCTTCTTCTAGAGAAGGGGGGGGGGCACCTGTCTCTCCCTGCCCATTCCTAGGTACGCCCATGGCTCCAGCCACTATATATATATATATATATAGATTCGAAAGCAAATAAACGTTTAACTATTAACTGAGATTACAATAATAGCCATTTAATTGTCCGTCTATGTTCCATTAATTGACCTTTATAGGATAAGGATATAGCTTTAATAGGAGCCGTTCCCTTAAAAGCAGTTTAGTCAGCAAATGGAGTACTGATTGTTTAGAGAAGCATAAGCCCACATTTAATTAAGAAAAAGAAAAGCAATTGCTTGAATTCCCCTCTCCGCTGGATTTCAAAACATTTATTTCGAATTTATAGTTTTGATTTAAATAAAGAGATGATTTTTTACTAAGTATTGAATCTTTTTTTTACTTTCTCATATATATTTTATATAATGTGGAAGTATATTCACCTCCCGAGGTCTGCCACAGAGAGTTCAAAACAAATAGCTCTGGGGCACACCAACTCGGTTGGTAATCAAAAACCAATATAGTTCTCTTTGCCAGAGTGATTTGGGACAGACATGTGGCCGCCCAAGGCATCTAAAACGAACATAGCTATTGTGGATCACTAAATTACAATTTAAAATTTCCCGGACATAATTTTTAAAGGTACGAATTATTTACGAAGATTGAGATTGATATACACAGTGGAGGGTATACAGCGTATAGTCTGTGGTTTGATCTGACCAAATAGCGAATACCCTGTAGAGGAGAGGTGGCATGAAAGGGACATTTTTGCTGTGGATACTCTAGCAAATAAATAATATAACATTTTAAAGAAGTAAAATTAGAATTAAAAACTTCAATTTATTGGCTATTGAAATAAAATACAATAAAACAAATTCAATTGTTCTTAGTACTATATTTTCGCATTTAAAAAAAGTGTATTTTGTCCCTTTCAAAAATGGGTTGTATTGAAAGGGACACGGTCATTTATGAAAGGGACAGTGCGTTAATATAAGGAAATCACCGGAAACTTTGCTACCCACATACTAAATTTAGGAAGCACGTATATAATTAACTATCTTAGTTTAAAATCACATCTTTGAAAGTAATTAATAGGATATTGGTCTTAAATTTCTCATCTTAAAATATAATTAACATCAAAATAAACATTTACCTTCATATAATTAAAAAACAAAACAATCATAGTTCTTTTAATAGTAATAATTCTGTTTTAAAATAACTGTTTTTTCTATATGGTAAAAAGTAACAATAACAATTTTTTAAGAAATACTAGTCATGAAATAGACGTCCCTTTCATAACCGTTTGTTGTGTCACTTTCATAACTTCCAAACACAAATTAAAAACATGACCACAAAATCTACAATTCTAAATAAAAGTTTACTGATCTTTTTTTCTCCAATCTGCATGTATATCACCAATTATAAACAACACTAAACTGTTTAATTTACAGTATACAGGACTGGAAAAAACGTTTCTAAAGAAGAGCAAAAAAATTAATTTGATACACAATTACAAATACATGCACTTCACCGGCATTCTTGAAATGATAGAAGTGTGAAGTAATGAATTGTCTCTTTCATGCCACCTCTCCCCTACTAGGTTGTACATTTTATTTTAAATTACAGTAAGACACCCTTCCCAGTTTATAGCGTAGGTACCCTCTGATTTTTACGGTTCATATAGCTTATATCTGCTTCCAATTTTACAACTACAGCACTGGATAGTTATATGGTACATATATACAGTCAGTCCTCGAATTACGCGATTTAATAAAAAATAATTAAATTTTAGTTGTTTAGTTTACATAAGGCGAGACGTGGTAGTGTGGTGGTGGGGGTAACTCAGCTATGTGCAGTAAATAATATTTTCTCAAGTTGAGTTGTTTACCATAAAATAATTTAGTCTTTTTGATTTTAAGTCGATTCTTCCACGTTTTCAGTAGAGGTTGCCATTAATAGTCAAAACATCAAAATTGGAATGCAATAGGTTATTCCTCTAGTATTAGATAAGAATTGATCGTCTTCAGCATTGGTTACCAATAATAATCGAAACGTCAAAAATCTAATGTAGAATTGTTATTCCTCAAGTATTAGATGAGAATCGATGGCTATTTTTGATTTTAACTCGATTCCTCCATGTCTTCAGCAATGGTTACCAATAATAACCGAAACGTCAAAAATCCAATGCTGAATGGTTATTCCTCGAGTATTAGATGAGAATCGAATACTATTTTTGAATTTAAGTCAATTTGGACTGCAAATTGCAAGTGATATTTGATTAATAATACAGGAATAAACATATTAATATTTCAAATGTCTTTGGATAAAGTTTAGCAACGATCCGTTGCAGTTTATTTGATATTGTACCCCTAAGACGGGAAAATAAATAGCGCGTACCCCCATCTAATTAAGAACAAATTTATTGTGATAAGTATCATGGCCTTTGCCAGGAAAAAATAAAGGTAGGTTTGAAACAGAGGTATAGAGAAGGGGAATTTGAGAGGGACCGAAAAGGGGGAGGTCGCTTCTTCGAAGAAAGATGTTTTAAAAATTGCAAGATGATATACTGTTTTAATTTATTGTTTTATAGTCCTCAACTGATATTTTTAAAGTAACTTGATACAATTTTGTAAGAGAAATCTACTGTTGAAAACACCTTATATTTTATATAAAACTGGATTTGAACTTATTAATAAGTATTGTAAAGAGAAAATAAGCCTTATGTCATCATTTAGTAAAATAACCAAACAAATTATACCTAATTGTTATTTAATCATTAACGTATGGAGTCACAATGTTCACATTCAATTTTAATGTGAACAATATCTGGAAATTTTGATTTGATGCTTTCTGAAACTGCAATACGAAGGTCTGATTTATTTCTGAATTTTTTTTCATATCCGTCAACTTGGAATAATGCTTCTTCAGACTCTAGACGTCTAGAACAAAAAAAAAAAAAAAAAATAGAAACCGTCCATTTGTTCATTGAAAACAAGTTTTCTTTAGGTTGGTCATAAATCTATTCACAAAGACCCTTCCATTGATAATTCAAATTGTTAGAACATCTGACTATATGGGAATCGGGGAGTTATTGAACTTGAAATCAGTAACTATGCAATGTTTCAAGTTGATTGAACATCTCGAATTGATCACAAGAATTGAATATAACAGAGAGAGCAAGCTAAATTAACGCGTATGATAAAAAGGACGTCGAAGCCCCTTTGCTTATGCAACCAAGACATAATTAAAGATTTTTCCTTTACAACAATATACACTAGGGTGATTCATTTATGCAAAATTTTTTTTTTTTAGGTATTCAAGCAAAATATAAATCTGAATATAGAAAAAAAATTCTCACCAAGATGAGCTCTTAATTCCAATATTAAGTACTATTTTAATTTGATTTTTTTCCATTTAAAATGCAAGTAAATTTTTTATTTTTTCAAATTTCTAATGCTCAGCCACATTTCACTATAATAAAAAACGAGTTGTTGTATCTTGTAGGGGATTACAGGCTCTTCAAAATTGCTTTTGAGTTTTTTTATGTAGCTTGCGCTGGTTCACCAGTAAGAGCTGTCGAAATACAATTTTGGAGGAAAATTGTGATTTTTTTATTTTTTAGAACGAACCGGTAAGTATGGAAAAAAAATTGAGATGTATTTAAAGGAAATTTTATCCTCTTCAAAAAATGTCCTTAGACCAATGTTGTTCCGACCAATAATTTATGAGTTACAGCAATTTTTATAACTGAAAATTGAAGAAATTGATAAAAAATGGCAAATAATGGAATTTAACTTTTCGATTTATCATCAGCACATTTTGCTACATTATGAACTTTTCTATATTTATTATGATATCTGAATTGTTATAAAAGTAATCAAAAAATATCAAGAGTAAAATTGTAATGTGTATTATGCAGTTTTTAACATTTTTAAAGTACTATAACAGAAAAACATCATATAAGGTTGGAGTTTGTGGTGTTTCACAAGGAGAAAAAAAATTAAAATACAAAGATTTTTTTAAATTGACTTTATATATTTCGAGGTCTTAACTAGGAGAACATTGACTGTCAGTCAATGTAAAGTAAATTTAAAAAAATCTTTGTATTTAAATTTGTTTCTCCTTGTAAAACACCACCAACTCCAACCTAATATAATTTTAATAATGTTTCACTATAAACAAACACCGCGCTCCCTAAATTCGATAGAAAAACATCAATATGAATTATCTTATTTTTGCGAAAAATGCTAAAAATCGCAAAAAGTTCAATAGTATATAAAAAACTTGAGTCTAAGGACCTTTTGTGAAGAGGATACAATTTCTTTTAAATACATGTCAATTATTTTTTCTATACTTAGCGGTTCGTTCTAAAAAATAAAAAAATCACAATTTTCCTCAAAAAATGTACTTCGACAGCTCTTACTTCTGAACCAGCGCGAGCTACATAAAAAAAACTCAAAAGAAATTTTGAAGAGCATGGAATCCTCTACAAGATACAATAACTCGTTTTTCAATATCTTGAAATGTGGCTGAGCATTAGAAATTAAAAAAAAATTTATTTGCATTTTAAATGGAAAAAAATCAAATTAAAATAGTAAGTACTTAATATTGGAATTAAGAGCTCATCTTTGGTGAGAATTTTTTTTCTAGATGTAGAATGATATTTTGCTTGATCACCTAAAAAAAAACTTTCCAGAAATGAATCACCCTAATATACAGATTTTTAATCCATGATATTTTCACATATATCTTACGCGGCAATACTCGAGACTTTTTTTACAAGCATTATCCTTAAACTTGTATTTAAGAACTAAACCAGTGCTTCTTAAACTATGGGTCGCGACCCCATTTTGGGTCGAGTAACTGAATTTTGGGGTCGCGAAACAAAGAATAACAATATGACAATGAAATAATTTTAATGTGCACCTGCCAAATTTTAATTCAAAAAATAAATAAATAAATAAAGAGTAGTGAATTAGAAGTATATCTATTGAATTTATTTATATACCCACTAGATCAAAATTTTATCTATTTACAATTTTCAACATAAAATTACTTAATTATAATCTTTCATTGATAGTTTCTGAAATGGCCAATTTATATTAGAAATTATTTATACGAAGCGACTTTCTTAGCATTAGTGATTAGAAAATCAAAATACAGATAAGATTTGGAAAATATTGAAGAATATCGAAGTTCTGTTTGATTATTTATTTGATAAGAAACAAGCAGATCCATCTGATTAATATTTAGATTTAGTAATTCTAGTAATTATGTATAGATTTAATAAATTATAAAAATATTATAATAGGTATGTTTACTAAAGATTTGATTAAAAATAAATGTATTTTTGATTTGCTATTAAAAATGATGGATTATATCATATATATGTATATACTATATATATAAAAAATACAAATTTTTCAAAAAACAATCAAGAACACATTTATACTTAACCAAACGTTTCTGGAGAATTTCTCCCTTTTTCAATGATAAATTTTCAAAAGAAAAAGAAAAAAATAGTTGCTTTCTCTAAAATTTAGAAAACAACATTTTAGAGGAAGCAAATTTTTATTTCTTTTTTCTTTTTCTTTTGCTTTACCATTGAAAAAGAGATAAATTCTCCAGAAACGTTTGGTTAAGAATATACGTGTTCTTGATTGTTTTTTTTTAAAGATTTGTATTTTTTAATATTTGATATATAATCAATAAATATTTTTTTTTCTTGAGTGTTTAAAGGTCCATCGAACATTTTTTTTTCTTTGAAATATACTAGTATAAATATATATAATCTCTAATACGGGGTTGCGAAAAATGTTCTCTCAAAATGGGGTTGCTAATGAAAAATGTTTGAGAAGCGCTGAACTACACGATTGAATATTCTAATGAAAAAGCAATCCTTAAATTATAAGTTCATTCAGACAGAGTTCGATTAAATTGTGAAAAATCACGAGAGTGTGTTATACTGGATCCGGGATATTATGGATAATTTTTATTAAATGTCAGAAAAGTTGTAGTATAGGGAAGGTGAAACCGGCGCCATTAGTTGCATTTCGAAGTGAATCATTTTTAATCTGATATGTATCTATACTTACGAGCAAAGGAATGGAACCACCTAGCAAAATGTATTGTAGGAAAAAAAATTCAGCCATTTAGAGTTTTCAAATGCTAAGTAATAGAGGAGTCAAAATAGCTGGGATGTCATTTTGATGACGTCATCACAGGCAATCCGAAGATCAGATCAAGTGTGACCCGGCGGTTTATTATTCTTTGATATGTGAATAAGTACTGTATAAAATTTCATACTTGTTGACGGAAGGGAAATATTTTAACGCTAACGCCATGGACTATAATAAGATCTTGGTTTTGAAAATTTAAACATACTAGCAATGTAGCAATAGAACGAACTTTCTATAATTTTCCATTATCGTTTAGTGTCAGATAGTATTGGATTACCAGAAATCTTTTTTTTTTTTTTTCTAGGGTATAGGGTAAAATTTTTTTTCAAATATATTAAAATAAAAGTAATTTTAATTAAGGTTCGTAAGGATGTGGGCAAAATAATATTTTGCAAGCCAAAATTTATCTTCTTCAGTCTGCTAAGAGCCGTCAATGCGAACGGTCGTGGCTAGAGGCATCCAATGTTATCAAAGTGTTTTTTTTTTCTGGATTAAGATCTTTGGAAGCAGCGGAGCGATAGCACGCAGATAATCATACCTGTTGCTTACTTTTTATTTTTATAATAATTATCATTTATTTGTGTTTGTTTTACCTATATAATCTATTCTTGTATAGAAGAAAACATTCATAAAAATGAAATGCCCTGAGGGGTCTCCCCCCTCAGGGTATCGTAACTCTATAATAGATTTTTGTGATAATGAATATCGAAATACCGATACTGGACCATTTTTCATTTTCTTAGAAAAAAAAATCACAATTAAATATTTTATCGATAAGGATGGAAATGAAATTCTCATAGATGAAGATACTCTACTTGGAGATATTGATGAAATCAAATCCAAAACAATATCTAAACCTATCCACCCAATGGTGTTTGGTAAATTTATTTACCAAAATATGAATAAATTCAACCACTCTATCCTTGGAATCTCACAAATTAACAAATTCAAAATTAGAATCCAGTTCCAAACCTCAACTGATGCAAATGCATTCATTAAAGACCCCATATTGGAAAATTCTGAATACACCGGATATATTCCCTTATTTTTTACTACTAGAATAGGAGTAGTTAGAAACTATCCTCAAGAATTAGATGCAAATGATTTCCTAGAATATTGCTTCTGCACTTCTCCTTATAAAATTCTTAAAGCGGAGAGGATGAACCGTTTGTTGAATTCCAAAGATAATAATAATCCTCAACTATTACCAACGAATTCAATTAAAATTACATTTGGCAGCCAAATACTTCCTTCTTATATTTGTATACATTCCGTCAGATGCGAAGTTATTCCGTTTATTCCTAAGCCTCCAATATGCAAAATCTGCTGGCGCTTTAACCATGTTTCCAGGAATTGCAGAAGCAAAAAACCTAGATGCAAAGCCTGTGGAGCGCTTGACAATCATGAGCTTGATCGCTGCCCCATGAAAGACAAGCCTATTTGTATAAATTGCAAAAAGGATCATTTTTGTTCAGAACTCGACAAATGTGAAGACTACTCGAGACATAAAAAAATTAGAGAATTGATGGTTTTAAAATGCTACTCTTATAAAGAAGCACAAGACACAATAAAATACAAACCATTTTCAGATGCTTTTGCATATGTCCCTTCTAAACCCTTTACCTATGATATGGAAAGTTTTCCTTCTTTAAAATCTAATTTTAATTCTAATAATTCAAACAAGAAAAGAACTATTCAACCAAATGAAAATAATGAGATAAGCGAGAGAAGGCATGCTAAAATTAAATATAAAAGAACTGAGAAAGTTCCCCAAACCAAGCCCTCGCCAAATTTTATATTACCTAATGAACAAATTAACACATGCACATCTCCGTTGCCTGCGAATCCTTATGGACCCAGGCAGCAAGACATTAGAAATGATTTAATGTCTAAAGATAGAGATATAGATATGACTTCTCCGAATCCAGTTGAAAAATTTCAAAACAATCATATAATTATTAATAAATTCAATTCTGAAGAAATATCAACTAATACTCTTCCGAAAAGATAACAAAAATAAATAAAAAATAAATAAATGATTAAATATATTTATATATACCTATACTATATTAAATTACACGAGAAATTATTTTATTATTATATAATTTGTTAAAAAAGCTATCTCATAAAATTTTTATATTATGTATGACTAATGTTCTACCATCTAGTTTGTTACATATCCTTTGATTTATTAAACTGTAAAAAAAACATTGTAATACTTTCTTCATAATGTAATGTATATATATTTATGTAATTTTATGTATTTTTTTTGGCCTAATGACCTAATGTTCTCTGTAACAAGGTTATATTTTAATAAAAAAAAAAAAAAAAAAAAAAAATTATCTTTTGTCGAATTTTCCGACTTCATTACAGCAGCTTAGATTTTATTATTTTTGATTTGATCAATGAATCCAATTAATAAAATTCGTTATTTAAATAGAGAGGAAAAACCAAAACTATATATTAGGGTTGTCTTTATTTTTGATATTTTTTTCGAATTTTTACGCTGACAATGGATTATATGGTTCGAAATAAATAAAAAAAATATCTCCGAAGTTTCAAATCTCTATCTCAATACCCTGTGCCCTCCAAAGTTTCTCATCTAAATAACATGGTGTTTTTGGCATTGAACGATCAATTTTTTATTCCGGCAAAAGTAATGGTTCAAAAAATTTGAAACTCTGTAGACTGTATCCTTATAATAGTAGCTATCCAGTAGAATTATTACAGAATTTCAGCTGTTATATTTTTGGAATTACAGCTAGATAAAATACTGCTATATCTTAGGGTTACTAAGTTATAGACTCCAAAATTATAATACCTAAAAATCTGTACAAATTCAGAGGGATAGCTATTATTATAAGGACAATGTCTGCAGAGTTTCAAATTTTTTGAACGATTGCTTTGGTCGGAATAAAAACTTGATCGTTCAATGGCAAAAGCCCCATGTTTTTTGGATGGGAAACTTAATCGCTGGGTGGCACTAGGTTGAAATTGAGATAGAGACTTGAAACTTGGGGCATATTTTTTTTATTTACCATATTTCGAACCATATGAGGCCTTGTCAGCCCAAAATAAGGACCACCCTACTATATATTAATAATTATTTATTATAATCAATTTTTATCGCTCTTAGTCAAGCTTTTTAAATAAAATATTAAATAAAATTTGAAGATACATTATCTTAAAGATTTTGTTAGTTTTAAAATTATATGTAGGATAGTGTGAGATAGGGATAGACTATGGGAATCTGCTTGCGAGAAAGACATAGAAAGACAGAAAAATTACATCTGAAATTAACATTCGAAAAAATTAGGCAAGTGAAATTTTTTATATGAATTTCAACTGTCCATTGAGCTGTCCTTGCCAAGCTTAGCGAATAAAATTATTTGACATTTTTAGATTTTTATACCAATTTTTCAGCTTATAATAAATAATCTATTATTTAAGTTGAAAGCAGTGAACGGTGTTTAGAGCGTCAGTTGTCGATAATGTCTATATCAGTGAAATGAAAAGAAGATTATCAACACGGATTTCAGAGCACAACAGATTGATCCGATTAAAAAAAAACCCAAATTAATCATCACAGGGGATTATGTTCTCAAAAAAGGACAGTGAATTTAATCAATTTCCTTTATTTTATTTTTTATTTATTTATTTTTAAAATTAAAAAGTTATTTCCACGAGATTAGTAGAGTTGTTTAATTTATAAGCCATTTTTTTTCTCTTTAATATCTCATAAATAAATATCAAAGATAGACAGTAGATAATTCAAATATATGGGGCCTGGAGCATCGAGCGATGCTCGGTAACTTTTTGCTTCTAAATAGCTTAAGAGAGGGAGATTTATGGCTGCGAATTGAAGGGGGTATATTCTTACGTACGTAAACATCAACTTCCGGTACTTCTATTTTAGCCAAAATCTTGTGGTACTTCTTGTAGCCTCTAAATAGCTTAACTTTCAAATTTTAAGACTTTGCAACTTACTGAAGACGAGATATGGACGATTAAAATATTTATTTTACGCCATGACTAATTTACACCCCCTTCCTTTATTTCAATTGGATTAAAATTTATACATGACTAATAACACATGAGACTTGTTAAGTACACTAATTTTTAGAGAAATCTTTATAGCCGTTTCGAAAAACCGATTCTATATATATATATATATATATACAAGAATTGCTCGTTTAATAAGAGTAGATAAGATAAGATTCCGATTTCAAATGTAACGTGTTAAAACATCTGAATTGTATTTTCTTCCTTCTTTACTTTTATGGTAATCGATATCTAGCTAAAGTCAGCATTTATAAATGAAAAATCAAAATATTAATTTTTGTAATAGATATAAATATTTTAATATCAAGTCAGTATTCACTTACAAGTAATTAAAATATAAGTTTCCAATCCCACATAAATAAGGAGCAGCTTAAATCGAGTGGAAAGAGAAATTTATCCGTCGATGGGTTTTGATAGAAACCACCTAATTTGGACATTTTTAATTAGATAAATTCATTGGAATCCACACCTTGAGGTAGTTGTATCACCAAATGCATTTTCTTTTGAAATTTAGACAGATTATTATATAAATAATTCTGCATCGATTGGTGCAAAAAGAAATTTATGAACAAGATAGTTCCTAAGTATAGAGTTTTTCACTCTTATACATTACACTATACGGGATACCGGAAAGAAAATTATAATTAAGAAACTCTTCTTACGATTGTTATAAATAACTAATAAATATTTTAAGAAAATTTTAATTCATAGTTACAAAACAGTTTCTGAGATAATAATTAATAATTAATAAATAATGAAAAATTTATGGAAAAATTAGTGGAAGGAATTACACTAAAAACAAGCTGACAACAACGCATTTATTTAACGCACTTTAGTACACTTTTTGGAAGTTTTTCGCTTCAGCCATTGCCGGAACAGCTTTCAATCGCTTATTAAGAACTTTTTGTTTTATAAATCTCCATTTATAATGTAATTTATCTGACATTTCTATGATAAAATATATACAAGCTCGGACAGTGTTTCCAGAATATTTAAACGAGCAGTTAGCTGAACGGGATTGGCTAGTAATGGTACATAAACAGCAAAAAGTTTTGGGCCTATGAATTATGAATCCTGTTTGTACTATATTATATACTCTAGTATTAGCTTTTTGCTACTACATTCGCGATACAACTACCTTAAATACCACAATTAAAATCTTTGACAATAAGTTTTTTAATATTCTTTTTTGGTTTCCAGGCTTAGAATATGTTATCTATTGAAAGTGTAGAGTATTTATGGTACTTTTGTAAATGGGTGCTAGGTGGTAGACCTTACCCGACAGCTTCCTTGTAGAGCACGGAGAAGAGAGCTACGCCGACTCCAGCCCCGGACTGGACGACCATCTCGACGAACTCTCGCCTCCTCTTGAAATAGTGGCCCAACATGAGACTGGACGTCTCGCGGACAATGCCGGCGCCGATTCCGAGCAGCACGCCGTAGCTAATAAGGGTGCGCGGAGGACTAAAGAAAGCCAAACACACCCACACCCACACCAGCCCCTGCCATTTGCCCAATGCCCAATGTCCTCAACACCACTTCACACTCAAATCTCATCGGATACAATCATTCGATTCAGGCTTGAATGTACTTTTCGAATGGATTTCCTATTATAATCTATTAGCTGACGACCCAGCCCCTGGCGGGGAGCGTCTTGTTTAATAATTGAAATTTAAAATGATACTGTAAGTATTGAAAGAATGTACTGAATGAAATTGATTCAAGAATAAGGAACAATAAGGAAAGATTCATTTAACACATTGTCTAATATTTTAACGCTTTGCCATTGGCTATACACTCGCCAATCAGATCATTTAGATATAAACATACATACCATAGAGTAATATAGAGCGGAAGGCTACCGTATATAGAAAAAGCGCTCTCTAGCGACTGCACTAAGCAAACTCTTAGTTCTTAAGAGCTATCCAAAGATCATAGAACATTCAAAGCCTTTGTCATAGATAAAAGATACATACCCTTAATGTTATATACTGTATATAAGCGTATTTTTTATTCTTGATAATATCACCAAAATTTGCCCCGAAGAGAGCGGTTTCCGCCACTTTATTGACAATGGTTTTGCCCTGGACTCACCAGAGAGCTCTGTAACTCGTATACGCTAAAATACATTGGCTCCTTATAGAGTCTTCCACTCTATATTACTCTATGATACATACTTTTCCATTTTATATATATATATATATATATATATATATATATATATATATATATATAGATTGAACGTTTCTGTGCTCCTCCTGAGGGATTAGGAAAGCTAAGTTGATATATTTTTACTTTCACATATTTATTCTATATTTATCATGTAATGATAATAATTATAATATGAATTCATAAAAGAGAAACAAAGAAGGTGTCCTCTGCTTGATGCAAATAAACATACAAATATATACATATATTGGTTGGTATCACATATAAACATATATATAATTTATTTTTTTGGAACTATAGTTTCAAAGGCTTGGCCTTCGTCATCAGTCTTATTAATTAGAAATATTTTATTTATTATTTATCCTAGGGTCAGTAACCACTTGGATAATGTTTAAGTAGCAAGCCAGCTATGAAAACAAATTTTAATATATTTTAGGAATTCTTTATACCTGTAGTTGTATTAATTTAGTAAGGATTTAAATAAGAGACGAGCAGCTTTCATTTGTTTCTTTTTATTTATGAACTCCCACTAATGTTTCGACTATTGGTTGTAGCCATCTTCAGAGAAGGAATTTGTCAATATTTATATAAAAATTTTTTTTGGATACACCAGTCATCAGATAAAACTATATACAAGAAATATACATATGTCATATGATATATACAAAACCAGTATTATTGTCTTTTTCCTTTTTTCAAAAAGAAAAAGACAATAGTAGTCTTAAAAGTATTACATCCTTTTGACCTTTTGGCGAACACCCTGTATATGGTTTTGTATATATCATATTTCTTGTTTATAGTTTTATCTGATGACTGCTGTATCCAAGAAAAAAAAAAAAAAAAATTATATAAATATTGACAAATTCCTGCTCCGAAGATGGCTACAACCAATAGCCGAAACGTTAGCGGGAGTTCATAAATAAAAAGAAACAAATTTTAATACATCGTTTTTTAGACGGTTTTCGGTGTTTTTGACTATTTTCTCAAAAAGTACTAAATCAATTTTGTTCAAAATTGAATATAATTATTAATAATTAATTGTTTTATAATACCTATATATTAATTTGATATTTTTAAAAATTCTCTCAAAAGAGTAATTAGTGTTTTTTCAAATTAGACTTCAAATAAACTACCATTAAAAATGAAAATTTCCGAATAATAATTATTTGAAATATAACATAAAAGAAAATATTCCATAGATATGAAATTTCAATTCATTTAATTGAATATGTTATGAGAAAAAAACAAAAACAAATTGGCATTTCTAACCGACTCGCTGCCCGAGAGAAACAAGTGAATGTTTTCATAATATTTCATTTAAACTATGAAATATTCCATACATATTTAGTTCTCGAGACAATACAATCTGAACCAAAAACCAACCACCTAAAATGGAGAAGAGGGCAAAAATGCAAATTTTAAGCCTTTGGACATACGTGAACTAAATTTTTTACTCTTAATCTGTTAACGTCTAGAAGTGTAGAAATGTACAAACCACCCACCCGAAATGGGGAAAGGGTAAAAAATAAAAATTCTATTCCTTGAATCAAATTTTTTACACTTATTATGTGGGTCTCTAGAAAACTAGAAATGCAACAACGAATTACCCAAAATGGAGGGTGGAGTGTGGACGATCAAAAATGAAAATTATAAGCCTTTGACCCTACCTGAACCAAATTTTCTACACTTAATCTGTGTAAGCCTAGAGTACGAAAAATGCAAAAACTAAACCAAATTTTGTAGAGTTAAATATGCGGACGCCTAGAATACTAGAAAGCAAAAGCCAACAACCTAAAATGGGGGAGAGTCAAAAATTTCAAAAAATTTCCAATATATACCATATATTCGTTGTTAATAATTTGTTAATTTACTTTCAAAAATATTAATCAAACTATTTTATAGAACTTTAATGAGATAAAAAATCAGAGGTGGATTTACAAATGTGACGTCTATAGGCTGATCCAAATCGTTAGCTTTCTATAATCAATTAATAATATAAAAAAATAAAACCGACTTCAAAAAATTAAATGCAACAAATAAAATACACTAAAGGGTATAAAACAATTATTATCTTATTTAGTTACAACCAAACGACGAAATATTAACATGAAATTACTTTTGAAGTCGGTGCCAAACATATACCTTTTATGAATCGCACTCGACGGATCTTACTTAGTACGTTTGGAGGGTATGCTCGCTTATAGTTATAGTTTGTTTGGTACCGACTTCAAAAAGTAATTTCATGTTAATATTTCGTGGTTTAGTTGTAACTAAATAAGATAATAATTATTTTATACTTTTTAGTGTATTTTATTTGTTGCATTTAATTTTTTGAAGTCGGTTTTATTTTTTCTTAAAATTAATTTTTATTTTCCTCTTTTTAGTGATGTTATTAATAGTGATCATATCATCAGAACTTGACCAAATTAATATGGCACCATCCCTAAGATACCCCCTTTCCAATAAAAAAAGAATCATCGAAATCGGTTCATAAACAAAGAAGTTAGGCCCGAGCAAACCTAACAAAAAAGGTCTAATACCAATAAAAAAAAATGGGACCAATCGGAAGCTAGACTTAACCCAAAGCAAATTTTTTTTTCAAAATCGTTTCACAATTGGCGGAGATATGAGGTAACATAGACACAAAAAAAAAAAAAAAAAAAAAAAAAATTCAGTCGAATAGAGAACCTCCTTCTTTTTTGAAGCCGGTTAAAAACAATTCACTTATAGAAATAATAGGTGTGTTTAATAAAAAATTTTCTTAAAAAACTTTTTGTTTAACAATTTAATAATTATTTTAAATACTTTACTGAAATTTGTTCATACAATCAGAGCAAAACTAAGCCAAATCGATTTTTAAATTTTAATCATTCTTTGCAGCCTCTACTAGTATATTAGCACCACTAAAATTTTTCCGCCCTAGGCCCGGGCCTGACGAGCCTAAACGTAAATTCATCACTGCGTATCAATCAGATTTCAAATATTTTCATCATTGATAACATTTTAAATTATTTTTGATTAATATATTAATATAGGATCTTCAAAATCGCTGAAATACAGCATGAAATGACAGAGAGTCGTTTGCCCTGGTATAACCTCGCAATGCGGGGAAATGAAAACCATATGACCAGACAGGTGATAGCCATATGGAAAGGTAAAAAAGGCAGAGGACGCCCTCCGCTCACCTGGATGAGAACCGTTTTTAAAGATGGGGGGCTAACGCCAGAAATTACGCAAATCGCCAAGAGTGAAGGTAGTAGTATCAGGAGGGCCGATCCTAAATAGGGAAAAAGCCAGGGGATTGATTGATAATATATTAATATAATTTGATTATGGGTCGTTACACATTTTTTCACTAGATGTCAGAATTCGCATGGAAACAAGAAATAGAGGAGAATTAATGGCTTTGGTGAGGGATGGTTTCTGATTCATCGCTGGGAAGAGATTTTGGATCACAGAAACTTTGAACAGATTACAGAGATGAAAAAAGGGAAGCCAATGGACGCCATGTCAGTAGTGGACAAAACAAGCAACAAGTATATAGAACAATTTATTCCGATATATTGGGAATATTAAAAAAAAAACATATTAATATCATTAAACTTTTTTATGAGTGAGAATAGCAGCGTTGATGATATCAAAAGGGCAAATCAAAAAGGGTATCATCCACAATTATATATATATATATATATATATATATATATATATATATATATATATATATATATATATATATATATATATATATATATATATATTTGTATTTTATAAAGAGAAACAAAGAGGTTGTTCTCTGCTTAATGAAAATAAACATACACATATAGGTATATTTGGGGAATTCCACGCCAAATCGGACGGTTTAAAAAATTTTAATTTTTGATTTCCTTCATTTTTTGACATTTTTTAGTATCCATCAAAAAAACTCTTCCTGGTAAATTTTGAAATTTTTTTGATCACCAATTTAAAATATATCGAATTTCGGTTTTTCGCTCATAACTTCTTCAAAAATAGTCCATATTCAAATTTTTTTTTTAATTTTTGTAATTTTACATACTTTTTAGAATAAAATACAATAATTAATAGAGTTTGAAACTTTTTAAACACCCTGTATTGCTATCTGAATAATGATAATTATTATTGGTAATTATCTTGTATGCGTCTTAGCTTCCCCCAATTTCTATTTTTCTTGTTTGTTTTTAAAAAAGACACCTAATAAGATTATCATTTTCTACGAATTGTGTAAAGATAAAAATGTCTACCAATTTATTTAATTTCATTTTAGTTTCAAGTGAGCCTTCCTGAGTACAAGTTCGATTTTCTCTTGCTAATCAGAGGGGAATATTCGGCATTTTCCATGACAACTGGGAGCAAATAAAGTTAGTACATTCTTCTGAATTTGATTTATGAGTTCCTCACTTTAAATATTATCATAAATAAAACAATTTTTCAATTATTTATTAAATATAAAATGTTTAATTTGATTATTTTCATGTGACCTTTTTTAGTACCCATCAAAAAACTCATTCTGGTAAATTTTGAAATTTTTTTGATCACCGGTTTAAAAGATATCGAATTTCGGTTTTTCGCTCATAACTTCTTCAGAAATGGTCCAAATTCAATTTTTTTTTTAATTTTTTTTTTTACATACTTACTTTCTTTTTAGAAAAAAATACAAAAAATTATTTAAAGTGTTTTTATATGCGATTTTTGAGTTTGAAAATTTTAATCTTGTTTTTGAAACACCTACTCTTCTATTTTTTGATAATTTTTTATTTTAAACTTCTATTCAATCTACAAATTTTAAGACCGGGTTGATAGTGGGCCAATGATAATTACTGTTTTTTATTTGATTTTCAATTTTGATTTTCTTTCAACAAACTAAAATACTAATTATTTATTTTAAACACCAATTAACGATAAAAATTAATTCAAATTAACTAAAAAAAGAGAATTCAATACCAAAAAGTGGTTTTATAATGGTTAATAAAATTTTTCGAAATTTTCAAAAATCAAAAAAATTACTAATTATCATAGGTCCACTATCAACCGGTGTTAAAATTTGTAGAATTAATAGAAGTTTAAAATCAAAAAATATCAAAAAACAATATTAAAATTTTCAAACTCAAAAATAAATAGCATATAAAAACACTTTAAATAATATTTTTGTATTTTTTTTCTAAAAAGTATATAAAAAAACAAAAATTTCAAAAAAAAAAAAATTGAATTTGGACTATTTTTGAAGAAGTTATGAGCGAAAAACCGAAATTCAATATCTTTTAAATCGATGATCCAAAAAATTTCAAAATTTACCAGGAAGAGTTTTTTAATGGATACTAAAAAATGTCAAAAAATGAAGGAAATAAAAAATTAAAATTTTAAAACCGTCCGATTTGGAATGTCCCATATTAGGTATATACTAGGGGTGATCCGCGATTGGAAGTAGGTGTACACCTCTCTTTGGAAGTATTTTGGAAGTACATGGAAATATTTGGAAGTACTTGGAAACATTTAAAAGCGTTTGGAAATATTTGAAGTGCTTGGAAATATTTGTAAGTGCTTGGAAATATTTGTAAGTGCTTGGAAATATTTGAAAGTGCTTGGAAATATTTGGAAGTACTTGGAAATATTTGGAAGTACAAGTGGAAGTAGGTGTACAGCATATTAGGTCGTGGTTCACCCCTCGGGTATATATATCAAATACAATATATATATATATTATTTATTTGTTTGAGACTATAGTTTCGAAGGCTTGGCCTTCATCATCAGTCTTTTTAATTAGAAATATTTTATCTATTATTTTTCATGAGGTCTTTCACCAATTGGATATTGAAAATTTGTTCTCGGCTTCTATTCTAACTCGAATTTGTATTAATTTGAGTCTATATTCGCAAATGAAAACAAAAAAATTAAAAAAACAAATCTAATATTTATAAAAATGTATTCTTTCAAACAAATATAAATACATATATATATATATATATATATATATATATGTAGGTACAAGATATATACATTTTATGTAATTATGCGTGTTAAAGTCTATTGATTCGCATCAATCAGAGAGCACCTTCTTTGATTTGTTCCTGTATGAAATAATTCACACCTCTTTTAACTAAAAATCACTTGTAATCGAAATCACTTGCCTTTCAATTCAAATTTCGACATTACACAAAAATACAAGAAGAAAATTAGAAATTGTTTAAAAAATTTGGTCGTTGAATAGTTTATTAAAAATTCATGATAAGAACTACAATATCCAGTATTAAATAAATTTATTAACAAACTAACAAACACCTATAATAAAACTACAAAGACGTTTCGATCACTTCATTTGAGATCGTTTTCAAGATATACCAGCACAGGCTGACAGGTTAGTGTTATTTTTTTGATTTATAGAGTTTATACTAAAGACAACTTCGATTTACAGAGGTAAAATAATCATTGAAAAGTTTTTGTTTTGCCGAGAGTAGCAGAGTTGTTGATTCACAAAGAAGAAACAAAGAGGTTGTCCTCTGCTTGATGCAAATAATCATACACACATATATCGAAATGATATATCTGTATATACATATTATTTATTTGTTTGAGACTCTAGTTTTGAAGACTTGGTCTTCATCATCAATCTTTTTTAATTATAAATATTGTTTTTCATGGAGTCAATACAATATGGATATTGAAATTTTTTTTGATGTTTCTTAGCTGGTAGCCAGTTAAAATTAAAATCATTTTTCGGTTCACATTTATATATAAACATATGTATCGCTTTTCTTTATGACAAAGTACAGACTGACAATGGAAGGGTGGCGGGGATTTCCTTTTTTTCCCACTTTCTTTTTATCTAAAATTGTTTGTTTTGTTAGCAAACATCCTAAGCAAATTGCTATTAGACAACTCAATTTTTCCGTTCAGACAAAAGGTCTGAATTTTTTATTGAATGATTTCAAAATTTCTAACGATTCAATTGCTCTATATATATACAGATATATCATTTGGACAACCTCTTTGTTTCTCTTTGTAAAATAATCATACTTACCCTCTTGAAAAATTGCGAATTAACTTAATAGAAATTTTTGTGAAAAATTTCGTTAGGTAAATTTAATATATTTATTAACTAGCTATTAAAATACGAAGAAGTTTAGATCCGAGATGAAGTGATCGAAACGTCGATGTAGTTAAAATATGATTATTTTATTACAGATTTGATTCTCTGGTAATTAATTTGTTTATCGAAAAATAATTTTCTTCTGAAGTCAACTACATTCCATCAGAATACACTAATGATGATTTTTTTAATTAAAAATGTGCAATCTAGGTGGCTTTAGTTTAATCTTCTCTATTATACCTCTGTAAGTAAAATTTTTATTTAGCTAGACTATAAATCAACAAATAACGGTTTTCCTTATCTACACTCCATAATTCGAAGTATCTCGTTTTATAGACAAATCAAAAACAAATAATTCAAGCTACTATAAATCGAATTTTATTTCCTAACCCACCACAAATCAAAGGATTTCTATGAATCGATTTTTTTAATTTTATATTTGCACTCTCCATTTCGAAAATCTGTATAAATTGAAATTTCTTTAATACAAAATATAAAATGTTTTCACTTGCGCTTCAAATTGTCTTTCCTAATATACTTTTAAAGCCGTGTCAGCTATACTAAAGAGCAATTGCTCTAAGAAAAAATTAAAACTAACGTTTAAAAGTTAATTTGTCTAAAACATAATTAACTATAAAATACAAAAAGCCTCGAAAAGGAAAAATGACATTGAATCTAAAGAGCTTTCATGGCGGGATCATCCGTGGCCTAGTTGGTAAAGGCGCTCTTCGGCTAAAGGAGAGAGACACGGGTTTGAATCCCGCCGGGTGCTCAATTCTTGTTTTCTTTTCAAAAAATAATAAAATAATTTTCTAAATATATAGAATTAACATAAGAAGTTATTCATTACATTATTTAACTTTCACAGCTCAAATTGTTATACTAAAGAGCTTTTACTGGCGTTAACAATTCGACTTTCTCTTATCTCCTTTCAATTAACAAAGAAAATGCAATTTTATTTATAAGATAATATACAGGGTATAAACTGAATGACGATCAAATATTCGTCAGCGTGTTCCTTGAATTATTTTAAGGAAAATGTGCATATAAGCATATGTCAGAGTCAGAATAGAGTTTGTTATCCGCCTGTTGCTTGTTTTTTTCTTTTTTTTCAATATAGATATATACAAATTTGCTACTGACTAGAATATTGAGTTCAGATTTGGTAAACGCATTTTTAGGAAATATTTTAATTAAAAACCAAGATTACTCAGTTGTTACTTATTTTTTACTATTTTATTATTTATTTATTATATAGATATTTATGTATTAATTTCAAAATGTCGATGCTTCGATAGACGACAGTATTTTTTTAACACGCCGCCATTTTGAAAATACTAGAAAATATAGCCTTGATTTTTAGTATATAGGTAAAAGATTAATAAAAAAAAAAAAAAATGCGTAGGTATAATTTCTTTTAGAAAAATCACGAAAATTAAAAAGCCTTTTCGTACATATATTATGCTTAAATGAACATTTTTTTATTTGAAATAATTTTATATATTATGCTAGAAACACGCTGGCAAAATATTATTCATTATTTAGTATAAATCCTGTTTAATATACATTACATAATATTAGACATCTATTTTTAATTAAATGAAAAATGAAACAAATCATTCACTCCCTGGTATAATAGCTAATATTTTATTAAAAAATAAAAAAGTAAATGTTTTAATAAATTACAAAAGTAGAAATAATTAAATCAATTGAAAATATCTAAAATAAAATAATACAAGTTATTCCGTATATTTGCTTTTACATTAAAATTAGAACAGCTTGTATTATTATATTGTATTTTAAACATTTTGAATTGATTTTATTAATTTGACTTTTGTAATTTATTAACATTTTTATTTAGTTTTTGTTCTAATAAAAAATACAAGCCAATAAATCAGTGAATGTATTTTTTTTTATTTTCATTTAATCAAAAGTTAAAATAATTGCCTCGCTTTTAATTTGAAAATTAAGCGTCTATATTTATAATGTGAATAATTTTCCAATAAATCTATCGATATAAAACATTTTTTCCTCTATTGAAATTTACAAGAATACAAATGAATGAAAAATCTTTCAGATTAAAATCGACTATTCAATCTCAGCTACCTAAATAAGTAGATTTCTGAAGTCATAAGAATATTCCTCATTATTCGGTAAATATCAATCACACTTAAAATTAAATCCATTGCTAATCTTTTTCTATAAACCTACTTTTTGATGCACAATTTTAATTAAAAAATAAAAAATTTACTTGCTAAGATTAACAAAGTTGTTAATTTATTAAAAGCAAACCAAAGAGGGTGTCTTCTGCTTGATGCAAGTTAATAAACGCATATATATTTTATATACAATATACATATAAGTATAGTTGTTTTTTAATTCTTATATAAACCAACCAATTTTCTCTAATAACACCTTAAAACATTAGGTATAAATTAAATTAAATTAGCGAACAAAGAAAATAAAGTAAAGAAAATTTTTGAATTTTTTTTTTTAGAAACTTTTTAAAATTTAAAATATAAAATACTATATAAACGTGAATAAGAGTCGTGCTAAACAAGCATCTGATCTTTTATTTATGTGAAACCTACCTAGTAATTAATATTTTAAATTTTCTTCATTTTATTTAATATGTTTCACCGAGAGGTGATCCGCAATTGGAAGTAGGTGTACACCTCTTTGGAAGTATTTTGGAAGTACTTGGAAGTATTTTGGAAGTACTTGGAAATATTTGGAAGTACTTGGAAATATTTGAAGAACTTGGGAACATTTGGAAGTACTTGGAAATATTTGGAAGTGATTGGAAATATTTGGAAGTGCTTGGAAATATTTGGAAGTGGTTGGAAATATGTGGAAGTTCTTCGAAATATTTGGAAGTACAAGTGGAAGTAGGTGTACAGCATATTAGGTTGCGGTTCACCTCTCGTGTTTCACCAAGAACCTACAGAATTCTCCCTTAACAAAAAAGAACAAAGAAAAGACTTTTTTATTATAAACAAAAGGATCACCCGGGGTTCGAACCTGGGAACTTCGCATGTGCGCTACGATGCTTTTCATAAGAGGTTTGTGATCGATTAAATACAATTAGGTATAAATATGGGCGTTCGCATCAGGAATTTTCCCAGGAGGGTAGTAAAACCCCAATATATATATCTAAGTCAAAATTTAGTGAATTATTATAGCTTGCCATTATATAAAAATAAGTGAATTCTTTAATGCAAAAGATGAAAAATAAATACAGTGCATATCTAAAAAGTTAGGATATATTTTTCCTCTTAAAACATTTCAAAAAATCAGAGCTTGAAATCTAGGGGAGGGGCTTTGGCCCCCTTCTTACTCATGCAGACACCCTTGGGTATAAAATAAAACCATCCTTTTCTTTCTATTCTTCTTCGAATTTTTATTCTTTTGATATAATGGCAAGCTATAATAAATATTGAAAGTGAAGACAATAAGAAAACACTCTCTTGTGTTACAAGCTTCATTCATTCATTGATTCTTATATAGATCCTAAAAAAGGTGGGAAGATTTTTGGAAACGCCGGTATCAAAGGTTTGAAGATGTCTTTCCAATAAATTATTTTAATTGTAAATTATTATTTTCATTATTCTGGCCTGCCCCTCCCATCAAATTCTTTAGTATATACAATTTTATTTGTTCCATATTATAGTTTAGGAGACTTGGCCTTTATCTCAATCCTTTTTATCAATATTTTATTATACCATATTTTTTTTTTATTTTAAGAATTAATTCTCAATTAGATGTATATCCAGGGTAGTTAGCGGTTATTCGCTTATTCATAGTACCTACTTTGTGAGGTAAATAACGGCTATCCCAGATATACATCCAATTGATATTTTATGCTAAAAAACATAAACAAAAAGGATTGGAGATAAGTTCAATCATCTAAATTATAGTTTAAAACATCTAAAATTATATATAGTTACTTTAAATAAATTTCTTTATAAAACTCTCAAAAAGTTTATTAAATGTATACATTTATTTAACAACGTTTTGAGTTTTTTATAAAGACTTGTA
The DNA here is from genome assembly GCA_024734495.1 of Forficula auricularia. Classification (NCBI taxonomy): domain Eukaryota; kingdom Metazoa; phylum Arthropoda; class Insecta; order Dermaptera; family Forficulidae; genus Forficula; species Forficula auricularia. The sequence goes on along the minus strand of JALMQS010000128.1, from coordinate 29,374,220 downwards.
TTTATTTAATACAGGGCGGGGCATAAAGATCTACCACATTTTGAAGAGGTATAAAAAATGAAAAAATTTAACTAGAAAAAACTGAATATATTTTTGAAAAGAACATGAAATAAATTTTTTTTTTGAATGTGTTTTAAACATTATCAGACATAAAAAGAGGGAGTGGTGTCAAAAATGAAAATTCTATCCCTTTCGACCAAACTCAACTAAATTTTGTATACATATTCTGTGGGACCCAAAAAGGCTAGAAATGCAAAAACTAACCACCCAAAATGGGGGAGGGTCAAAAATGAAAATTCTAGCCCTTTTGACCAAAATCAACAAAATTTTGTATACATATTCTGCGGAAACCCAGAAGGCTAGAAATGCAAAAACTAATCAAATTTTGTATTCATAGTTTGGTCGAAAGAGCTAGAATTTTCATTTTTGACCCCCTCCCATTTTGGGTGGTTAGTTTTTGCATTTCTAGAATTATGGGGGTCCGCAGAATATGTATACGAAATTTGGTTGAGTTTGGTCAAAAGGGCTAGAATTTTCATTTTGACCCCTCCTCCCTTTTCCGTATGATATTTAAAACACATTAAAAAAAAATATTTTATGTTCTTTTCAAAAATATATTCAATTTTTTTCTAATTTTTTTTTTTTCAAAATGTGGTAGATCTTTATGTCCCACCCTGTATAATAAAACAATTAAGTATTTGTCTTAAAATATCTTAATATATGTGTGTGAGTGTGTGTATTTATTTGAATCAAGAAAAGGACACTCTCTTTGATTTGTTCTTACAAAATTTATTAGCAACAGAACCATGCTTTCTGTTCAAGTCTTTTTTCGGTCAGCATGTTTTAATTCTTATCATGCACTAGATAATTAGATCGTATCTAGGTGTGTAGCTACTGTACTCGGTAGAGTGATTCGATGGTAAGTTTTCGTCATAGCTAAAGAGAATCATTTGCCGAAATTCGAAGTAAACTTTCAGAGTTTTGAGCATAAGCAACCCTAGCACGTATTTCTTATTTTTTTATCTACCACTACATAAATAGGAAAAATATAGATTTTCATATATTAAAAACTTCAGATAATATTGATCGTGTGAGAAATTGTTACTTATGGTTTCGAAAGATAACATATCATTATATTAAAAATATATTTAAATTTCAACAACATTGAGTGCCCTGTTAGAAATAGTATGTGTTTATTTACTTAAATAAAAAATTTTATATTTCCAAAAGTGTAGATACGGCCAATATTTAGATAAATTTTCCACGTCCCAATCGGCTTTTTTTCGAAACTCTAAGTGTTTAATTTATAAGGATAAATTAAAGAATTCTTTGCGTCTTCTGCTTAATATAGGTATATAATATATGTAAATAATTTATTAATTCGAGATTGTACTTGAAAATTTTGTTTTCACATCCAGTCTACTAGTACAAATATTTCACATCTAATATCCAATATAGAAATTGAGCTTAAACAGAGCGGCTGTAATAAGCTAAAAGCTCTAAAACAAACATAGATCCAAGAACTCGGAGCCTAAATCAGGAGTCAAGACATCGGCCCTCAAAGCAATCGAGGAATAATCTAAATATATATGTTGGAGTAAAAACGGGTTCTTACTAGTTAAAACTCGTTTCACTAAATACCTTTGTGGCAACTACAATTTACTGATGTTGGTTGAGTCTGGTTCAAAGGTCTAGAATCTGCATTTCTATAATTATGGGGATTCCACCTCATTTTGGCTGTTTATTTTCAAAATTTTTTATACGAAAATGTCAAAAATTACATCTCTACAACTTGGCTTCTAATTTTTGACATTTTCGTTTAAAAGATTTTTGAAAATAAACACCCAAAATGAGGTGGAAGGTCAAAAATAAAGATTCTAGACCTTTGAACCAAACTCAACCAACATCAGTAAAGTCTAGTTGCCACAAAGATATTAAAGAACCCGTTCTTACTAAAAACGGGTTTTTACTGCAACATATATATATATATATATATATATATATATATATATATATATATATATATATATATTTAACACAATATTTCATAATTAAAACATCAAATACATTAGAATGGATTATATATTTTATTTTAAGAAGAATTTGGTCTACCTAGTTAATTAGAAATTATTTAAGAAAATAAATTTTTCTCATTCCTTCAAATAAATGATCTTAATTGATATAATTGTCTGTTGTGTTGTGTCTTTTTGCCATTTAGAAGAAATAATCGACCTTCTAGTTCAGGGGTGGCCAACCTAAATCATCTGCTAAACATGGTGTATTGTAAGATTACAAGTGGCGCATTTCAACATAAAATTTCTCAATTACCCAAATCCCATATTGCCGATTCTTTACTTCTATTTCTTTTGATTGGAAAGTTAGAAAAGGTGGTTGAGTTGTATGGCACATTTGAACTCGTATGTGAAAAAATTGGCGCATGGTATATAATAGATTGCCCACCATTGTCCTAGACCAGGGGTGTCCAACCTCTTGGCTTACACGGGTCGCATTTGAAGGAAAAACAAATTCCTCGGGCCGCATATAATATTTACTAATTCCATTGATATTTATTAATCAAAAAATATAGTTAATAATCTAGAATAATGATATCCACCAAGACAAAAAAACAAATATCATAGCATAATAATCTTTGAGTTTTTTCCTTCAGGATTTTGTTTTTAAATCATTTATCTACTTTTATTAGCAATTTGAAGTCTTTTAGAAATATATCGAGTTTAATTATTTCTTAACATGTCCAAGTGCAATAGTCAAAAGGCCATTCCTAGACTAATAGAAATTAAGAAATTAACTTCTACTAATCTAAAGCAGGTCTGGGCTTGTAATTATTTGTAATTCTTGCCTTAGCTTCTATAAAGAAAGATCATTCTATCAGCGCACTTTTTAGTCATTTTTAATTACTGAAATAATAAATATTTAAAAAAATGGAAATATTATATGAAAAATAATTTTTAATTATTCTAAACTTTGTTATTTTTGTCTCCTGATAGTTTAGCTTATAATTTTGCTTTTAGTGAATTTTATTCTCGGAAATAGATTTAAGTTAGGTAGATATATGTAAATACATATTTCTAAAAATGAATAATTATTGTGAACCCAGGAGGAATATTTGTTTTTGGGCAGATAATTTTTATGAAATTTTAATAAAAAGACATTATTAAATGTTTTTTTTCAGTTCCATGTCTGATTGCAATGGCATAATTTCAATCAGAAAGTTTTCAGTTAAAATATTTAAATCTAATAAAAATAATTCAAAATATGCCAAAATTGTGATTATTTATTCCGGAAATCTCGATATATTTTTTCACATTCAAAATTGAAAATCTGCCTTTTATTCTTCGAAACCTTTTGGGGAGATTTTCTAATTTCTTCATATTAAAAAAAAAAATATCAGGTCAAATTGTATCAGATATCTATCTTTTCCAGTAACATAAAAATCTCAATGTTTTAGGGAAATTTATAATTTTATGTCGGGCCGCATTAATTGCTGTGCTGGCCCGCATGCGACCCGCGGGCTGCAGGTTAGACAGTCCTGTTCTAGACTTATATTATTAACATTATATGAAAAACTTTTGTAATAAAGTATTTTTAATTACTTATATAGAAGAGAAAGAATTTAATTTTTAGGACAGATTCTAAAATTTTAATAGAAATATTATTAAATTGCGATATCTGTCCTAAAAATTAAATTCTTTCTCTTTTAAAATTGATTTGTTAATCTGAAGCCGAGCTGATTTTTGAAAAACATTCCAACTTATATAGAAGGTTTTGATTTTTTCTTCCATGAATTTACAAAGTTCAAATGAAATATGAAATAGTTTTTTTTCCTTTCAAAACGTTATCCAAATATGAAAGTATTAAATTCTGTGCGTATTGGTTATGATTGGTTAAAATAAAATCCAACAACTTATAAACCTCGATTTCATTCCAAAATGAGTCTTAGTCCACTAGTTTTCTTCCAAAAGCGGCCCAATCTATATTTTAGTTTCAAAACCGGCCCTAATGAATTTGTTTTTCTCTATTTATTAAAAAACTAATTAAACGAGAATTTTGGTGCTACATTCAAAGAAAAAGTGAGTTTTTTCTGGATTTTTTGAAAAAAGGATTGAATCAGAAATCTCCATTAGATGTTTTGATATAAGTTTTTTATGTCTCCTGAAAAATTTGAATACGCCCTTTGGATTTTGTTTGGAAACAAAAAATTCAATTATTAAAATCTAATTTCAAATTAATAAAAGTTTACATTTAAAACTTTTTTTATTTTTGTATATTTATTTATTATATAAAGCACAAGACGCAATCTTTAATCGTTTTAATTTGATAATTATTAAATATTTTCAAATCAAGGGTAGTAAATGTCCCCTCAAACTAAATAATTTATAATATTATTAAATAACTACTAGATAAAATGATAATTTATTTAAAAAATTCTCCTCTTTCAAGCCAAGATACCAGAATTTTTTTTAGCTCCAAATACAAGTAATTATATTCAAATTAGTTAATTTATTTAATCAAATTAATAGTTCTTGTTTTGATTTAATATATATTTTTAAAGTTTATTAAAAATATTTTTAGATTTTAATATATTTAGGTATTGTATTAAACTTTTTATTTTATATTAAATAGTTTTCTTCCAGAGGTGTTGATTTTATAAGATCAAATCAAAGAGAATATCATATGCTTGATGCAAATAAATAAATTATATATATTTATATATAATATATTTATATATATACCGTATAAATTTATAATTTCATTTTTGAGACTCCGTTTAGTTAGGGTTTACTCGCATATTCAGTCTTTTTATAAATATTACTCCCTCTGTCCGAAAATATGAATATATTTGAAAGAAAATCTTAGATTATCTAGAGTTTCGAAAGCAACTGGCAATACTCATTCTATTGTTATTGTTTACATTGATAACTAAATATCCTAACATATTTGACAAGCGTTGCTTTTGATTTAAGTTGGAATTTAAATTAATTTGAAGACCAAAAATTAGTTTTTTTAAGAAAAATAAAATAGTCACCGCTGTAATTTCAAAATGGACAATTTTAATTCAAATAACATGAATTTACAAAGGAGAAATGCCAAATCGAAGAAATTGATTAATGAACAACGTCATGGTATCTTACAACCGCTATTACAGTATATGGAGAACAAAGACGGTAGACACGGTGCTATTAATAAATTGATTGAATGTTTTCAAGATGTATTTAATAAATTAGAGAAATACTTTTAAAAACGTATTTATAACATTACAAATATGTATGGAATCAATTATGTTGAAAGGACCGGGAAATTTCTAGAAAATTCCTCATATATTTAAATAAGGTAAAAAGCTGAAAAGTACCTACATATGTTCAGAAGAAACGTTCAACAAGGCGAAATCTCACTTAAACTAAATTTGGATTATAGTAAAATTATTTTTATTTAGTTATATTTTGATAATAAAATGAATTTAATATTTTTTTTTTATATTTAATTATAGTTTTATTTGATTTTTTTCGCCAATGTATAACATAATTTAGAACAAAAAATATTAAAATATATAGCATATTTTCGGACAGAGGGAGTATATTGTTTTTTTCTCTTTTATCCAAACTGAAATCATATTTAATTGAGACTTGTTGCTTAAAAGAAACAAACAAAAACAAATATTCTTCTTCTTATTTATTATGTAGGCTAAAAGCCTGTTTATTTCAGAGAGTCTTTCCATCGTTTTCTTAAATTTATAAGAAAAAAGATGAAGATGAAGTCAAAGTCTTCGAAACTATATTCTCTAATATATGAATTTATATTTATATTCGCCTTATTCTGCCCATAGGCGGAAAATAGCCGAAATAAAAATTATTTATATATACCGCGTGAGTTTTTTTATCTTGAGACAGTCTTATAATTCAAAAAAAGTACATTATATGAAAAAAAGTTCATTTATATCAAGGGCTAAACTACACTACGATATTGTTGTTCGACGTAGAACAAGCTTTCAAGGGTATTTTGCGGTCAAGTTCTGTTTTTTAAATGGAAACCTATATATTTCATTACGTCTACTTAATAGATAATAATTAATTATTTAATCATTATTATCTGATAATTAAGTTAAATAATTATTAAAAATAATTATAATATATTTTTTTCTGAGATATAATTGATTTAATATTTTGTTTATTTGATGTCGTGTAAAAAATTAGTTCTTATGAAAGTTGTTCAGTTTTTTTTGTCGATTAAGTAGACGCAACACAAAATATAGGATTCCATTTAAAAAACAGAACTTGACCTCAAAATACCCTTGAAAGCTTGTCCTACGTCGAACAACAATAGCGTAGTTTAGTTTCCTCTTGATATAAATAAACTTTTATTTGAAACTTTTTTTCATATAATGCACTGTTTTTGAGCTATAAGTCTCAAGATAAAAAACTCACCCGGTATGTGTATTAGGGTGGTCCTTATTTTTGGTATTTTCGAATTTTTACGCAGACAAGGTGCTCATATGGTTCGAAATAAATAAAAAAATCCCTTATCTCAATTATAACTTCTGCCCCCAGCGATGCAAGTTTCTCATCTAAGAGTTTTTTGCCATTGAAAGATTAATTTTTTATTCCGGCCAAAGTAATGGTTCAAAAAATTTGAAACTCTGTGTACTTTATCATTACTTTGGCCGGAATAAAAAAATAATATTTGAATGCCAAAACCCATGTTTTGATATTTAAATGAGAAACTTACATCGCTGGGGGCACAGGTTATAATTGAGATAGAGACTTGAAACTTGAAAGATATTTTTTTTTATTTATTTCGAACCATATGAGTCCTTGTCCGTGTAAAAATTCGAAAATACCCAAAATAAAGACCACCCTAATGTGTATAATGTATATTGTGTATTTTTTGCACCAGACAGAGAAAGTATAACCTTTTTGATTTGATCTTATAAAAACTGTTTTTTTATTATTATCATTGAAAATGATTAGAATTCTTAGGTATTAGTTTAATTTCATTAGTTTTTCATTTATTATTTTTTATATGATTAATGGTTAAGATGAGAGAGTAGTATCAGATCTTAATTGGACGGCGATATATATTTAAAGAATATAATTATTGAACGTTTTAAATGTTTAAGTTTAATTAAATATTAGATATTTAGACTAGGAGCTTCTTACCGGAACCAACGGCATGACAAACAAGAGGCCTCCCCAATTTCTTGGCCATTTACTGCCTTCGCATTGGGTTTTCTCATAATTTCTTCGTTTATCGCAACCTAAACATTTAAGTCACAATTATGTTTGATTTACCATTTTTAGAGAAAAAAAAATCCAAAATATTACACTGGTCAACAATATTTTTGTATTCTTTATAAAAACCTTCAAATTTAATTAATTTTTTTGGTAATGATTACGAATATAGCAATAAAAAGTGAAATTTGAATTCTAGATTCAGATACACTTATATTTTCCTCCCTTCAAACCGTAATTTTAAAGTGAATTCAATTTTTAAAAATACAGCCTTATTCTTGCTTACATAAACTCTTCATAATAACATCAAACACCGGGATTAAAAAACACACTTTTGATTTTATAATAATCATCTAATTAAAATTTTAATATAAGATTCACAGTCAATACACGTTGCTAGATTGTTATTCCCTTATTTATTATTTTATTATAGTACAAGTTCCCGACTTAGGTCGGCCTTCACATATCGAGTTTTTTAATTAAATTAATATTTTGATAATATAATGTATTAATGAACAAAACTTGATAGGGTCGACATCCATTTTACCTGCATAGCTATTTTTAATAAAAAATTAAAGTTGTTAATTTTATTAACATAAATGTAGTTATCGAATTTCCGGATAAATATATTACCAATTGAGAGTGAAATATGTATATAAAATTTGAAAGTTGGGTCGCCATCTTTTTTCCCTGCATAAGTTCAGGTAGACAGGATATCAACAGGTAACTTTGAATTAATATTTTGTAGTTATAGAGTTTCCTTTATTGTTATATATGAAAATGTAGATAATTTTATTGCTTTTATTTTATTGTTATTCGATAACTATATTTATGTAATAAAATTAACAACTTTAATTTTTTGTTAAAAATAGCTATGAAGGGAAATTGGATGTCGACCTATCTAGTTTTCTTTATTAATACATTATATTATCAAAAAATAATTTTTAAGAAAAAAATAAAAAAACCGACTTCAAAAAATTAAATGCAACAAATAAAATACACTAAAAGGTATAAAATAATTATTATCTTATTTAGTTACAACTAAACGACGAAATATTAAGATGAAATTACTTTTTGAAGTCGGTGCCAAACAAACTATACCTATAAGCGAGCATACCCGCCAAACGTACTAAGTAAGATCCGTCGAGTGCGATTCATAAAAGGTATATGTTTGGCACCGACTTCAAAAAGTAATTTCGTGTTAATATTTCGTCGTTTAGTTTTAACTAAATAAGAAAATAATTATTTTATACCTTTTAGTGGATTTTATTTGTTGCATTTAATTTTTTAAAGTCGGTTTTATTTTTTTCTTAAAAATTATTTTTATTTTTCTCTTTTTAATTAGATTATATGTTATTAATAGTGATCATATCATCAGAACTTGACCAAATTAATATGGCTCCATCCCTAAGATACCCCCTTTCCAATAAAAAAAGAGCCATCGAAATCGGTTTCATAAACAAAGAAGTTAGGCCTGAACAAATCTCAACAAAAAAGGCCTCAATACCAATGAAAAAAAAACGGGACCAATTTGAAGCTAGACTGAACCTAATGCAAATTTTTTTTTCAAAATCGGTTCACAATTGGCGGAGATATGAGTTAACATAGACAAAAAAAAAATCAGTCGAATAGAGAACCTCCTCCTTTTTTGAAGTCGGTTAAAAATATTAATTTCATCCGGAAACCGATAGATGAAGATCGTCCTAAGTCGGGATCTTAGACTATTATATTTTTCTAATTGTTACTAAAAATATTATAAAATTAAAATTTTAATTCAATTTTTAATTTCGGGCAAAATAACTTCTAAATTTCAATTCTGATTTTATTTAGCTCCATGCCTATGACCTACAATTCTTTGACAGACAGACAAACATCGTAGCTAAGCTATGGGGTCCAGTTTTATGTTTGTACCGAAGCTCTAAAATGTATATATAATTATTATGAACTGGATAAATTTTATTAAAAATATCTATGAAAGTTAATTGAAAAATGTATCGAAAAGTTCATATTTAATTTAATTTTATGTAGGTAACTAAAATTTCTCATTTCTGATTTTATAAAATATAATTTCGTAAACTTGGACAAAGTAAATTTTTCCTGGCCATCTACTGAAAAATTTCAAAATTAAAAAAGGATACAAATTTTTTTGCGAAAATTGTTGATCAGTGTTATTAATAAAATGAAAACGGAGAAAAACCAATGCGGAGAGAATACTCTTAGAACTAATACCTCTTAGCAGACTAATGAACATTTTTTACAATTTGTAGAAGAAATTTGAAAAAAAAACTAAATTAAATCTAAATAGATGCAATTGAACGAGTAAAAGTTTTCTCTTGATTGCAATGCTAACAGCAGGTTCCCTTATTTGTTAAAATGAACAGTGATGACTAGAACACTGAGGAGAGGAACAGAGGAGCTCACCTGAGGAGCACTTGGTGGAAGTGTCTGGCGAATGAGGTGAAGAGGCATGCTAGCGCCATGACCAGACCTCCAAGTACAGCCGTCAGCCTAGTCGACTTCCTTCTACAGACAGCCACTGTTAATGGAGCGCTGAGCAGAGAAAATGCCAGATTCACAGCGCCCACCCAAGCTGAAATTAAAAAAAATATATGTTTTTAAGGAATTTGGTGTTGGTACTTGGTGAAACATTTATTAAAATTATTGGATAAAAAATACTTGGTAGGTTTCACATTAAGATATAAAAATAAAACGAATTTATTTTTGGAGAGTCTTTAATCTCGATATATATATTTCGGGTGACTAACCCATCTTCAGGAGCAACAGAAAGTAACTGACCTGGATAAGTCGAATTTGAATACAAGTCAATGGTAAAATTTATTTTTAAATAACAAAAGGGTAAATATTTAAAATTAGTGGAGAGAGAAAGGTAGGAAGTCTATTTTGTTTAATTTTGAATGGCCTTCTGAGAAATGAGGATCTACACTCAGGTAGGTGTAGGGGGAGGAAGAATTAATGAACACAAGATTGCAAATATTTAAAGAATATAATCAATGATTGTACTTTTTTAACTTCTAATTGATTATTTAGTATATTCGTTTTATTTGAGAGAGCTAATTTTATTGAACTCTAAAAAATCTAAACGTAAGTCCTTTCTTTCGAAATGTAACGGAACGAGGTGGCTAATAGAAGAGGTGTGTTTATTCAAATGTAGATGATTGGCGAACGTAGAAGTAGATTCCATATTAATATCATCTGATCCCTTAAGACTATTAAAAGCTCTTTCATGTTCCGAGTAGCGAGTTCTAAAAGAGCGTCCAGTTTGTCCTATGTAGATTGCGTCGCAATTATCACAAGTCAATTTACATACACCTGATTTATTTAATTTGTCAATTTTGTTTAATTTATAATTAATTAGTTGTGAACCTAAAGTGTATTTATTATATAAAGCAGGAGTTATACCAGATGTTCTAAGAGTTGAAGCTATAGGGTTTGTAACGTGGTTCGAAATGAAGGGGAGTCTTTTAAATATTTTATCAGTTCCGGAATTTAGTGAGTGTATGAGAGATACTTATTTTTCGATTAATTTTTTTGTAAAATATATGTGTTTGAAGGGTTCACTTTAGTAGGTTTGCCTGCCTGCCAGACGGCCTTTATATATAAACCAGAAAATCCCAAAACTTAAACTTCCCAGTTGTTGATCTCAGGCAATCAATGTAAAACATGTCATGTGATCTTAAATTGCGACAGGTTATGTTTAAACAGTTATTTAATTTTAAAGAGAAACTTTTAAGTGGATAACAATAATACACTCCATACTTTATAGCAGTGTTTCCCAACCTTTTTAGTGCCATGTCCCACCTAAGCATTTCTCATGCCCCTATGAAACATTTATATAATTAGGGTTACCATTAAGGCCCCGTGTCCTGTATTAATATATGTCCCAGAAAATATCCAGAATTAGATAACTAAGTACAATTTAGAATGCAATTCTTGCGAAGAGTTTAAAGAACAAATTGGATATTGCGATTAACTACTTAAAAAATGTATTCTGTTTCAAAATACAACTAATCATTTGTACGAATTATTTATAATTAAAATAATTTTTTTACTGTATTTAATTTTTTTTTTAATTTTTTTAGAAAAAGAAATAAAAAAAGTTGTTAATGAGGGCAGGGGCTGGGGTCAATGTTCCGGATTGGCCTGCGAAAATATTGATCACCCTATATATAAAACATAATTTTTATATTCTAAAAATGAATTATTATTTATATAATTATAATTACAAAAACAAAATTTTCTTGATTAATATTTTGCAGGGTTCTACAAATCTACATACCTACATTTAAGTGTATTTTATATATTGCTGAAGCTACTTACTATCAAATTTTGTTAACATATATTGTCTCAAAGGGATTGATGCAAGGAGGTGTACTCTCTCCACTTCTATTCTTACTTTATACCAGCGATATAGATACGGTATTATCACCGGAAGTTAATATTATACAGTTTGCCGATGACTTGTGTTTGTATACAAAATCAAATTCAATGTATGAAAATAATTATAGGCTTAAAATAACTATGAATAATGTATCAACTTGGTTAGATAAAATCAACTGCAACGGATCGTTGCTAAACTTTATCCAAATTCATTTGAAATATTTATGTTTTGCTGGCTTGGTGTGTACTGGATATATTAATTATTTATCCTTTAACAATAAAAAATAATATGTTTATTCCTTTATTATTAATCAGATATCACTTGCAATTTGCAGTTCATGTTGACTTTAATTCAAAAATAATGATCGATTCTCATTTAATAGTCGAGGAATAACCATTCTACATTGGATTTTTGACGTTTCGGTTATTATTAGTAACCATTGCTGAAGACATGGAGGAATCGACTTAAAATCAAAAATAGCCATCGATTCTCATATAATACTCGAGGAATAACAATTTTACATTAGATTTTTGACGCTTCGAATATTATTGGTAACCATTGCTGAAGACATGGAGGAAACGGCTTAAAATCAAAAATAACGTAAAAAAATACCATGTCTTAAAATGTTTTCATTTTTTTCTTCAATTTTTTTTTCATTTATATTGGAAATTACAGTAAACCGAAGTAAATATACCCAGGGCCGTTTTGTGTTGTTGGCCGCACAAGTGCATAAATATCTTGAGTTATCATGGCTATCAGACATATTAAGGTAGTTCTTTCACAAATGATAAAATTCAAGAAGTTTTTGAAACTTGGAATATAAGTCATTAAAAGCATAATACACATACTGTTCAAATAATTAGTAGAGATTCATCTTCACCTACTATTCCCACCCCTATTCATTTCGAAAGAAAAGGATTAAGATTGGATCTTCTTGAATCCACGGAAATAAAATATGCGCTGTCGAATGATGAAAGTATTATCAATAATCAACTTGATGTAAAACAAAACATAATAATTGACCTATTAATAACAAAGCCAAAAAGTTATTCCCAGCTTAGAAACATAAGTCAATGAACTTCTAACTTTCCTTTATTTATTCACACCTATGTCAATTAAACCTTACCCAACCTGAAATTTTCACTTAACAATAGCCTAAAAGAAATTGTCCTTTAAAATAATTTAAACATTCTTTCCCTCTGTTCAATAAAGATATTTATATAACCTGGCATTCAATAAGTTGAATTAGTTATTTTCTGTACTTCCTGAAGATGGGTTGATAGCCCGAAATATATATATTGAAAAAGAAAAATTTTTACATCTTTTAATTTTTTAATTTTAATGTGAAACAAGTGACCAAGAATCCTTAACTCATAGTAAATTAATATTAAATATAATATTTATTTACTCTTATCTTTACTGTTCAAATTTGAAGACGATTTACCACACCAAACATTAAATAATTGCAATTAAAAATGACATTTTTTACATAGGGTAGATAGGGAAAGGGTGGGGATATGATCATTATTTTTTTCAATGAAGGACTTTCACCATCTTGATGAAAAACTAATATTTGTTAGAATAATATATATTCGGAGTAACTTAAAAAAAATTGAAATTATTTACCACGTAGTTTTGATAAAAAAACAAAAAAAAACATATTTGGGTGATTATTTTTAGTGGAGGGGTATAAGCACAATGGCTTGGAAACGATCCGGTTAGTATGTGTGTGTCCATATAGAGATTTCGTAGCGTGAGTGGACAGTCACGTTAAAAAAACATAACCTAAGATTTTAGTTCTGTTCATATTTATTGAGTGATTACGAGGCTAAAACTTTTTGTGTGGATTGTCGTGAAAGAACCTCCTTAACAATCAGCCAGACCGAAAAATCATGATTGAAAATAATTTTTCTACACTTTTCAGACATTTTTAAGCAACAATGATGAAAAAATTGAAACCAGCTTCCGGGTAAAATATAGTATTTGATTTTATACTAATTCTCGGATTTCATCTGTATTATTCATTTCCGTGAAACAATCTATTAGCTAACCCCTCTAGATAAATTAATTATGTATTTATTATCGCTTTTGTGTCTGCTCTCCTAGCAGATTATTGTAGTTCTGCTTTCTGTTTTGGTTGATTTATTTGAACGATTCGCAGAACCCGGACTTGCCTCCCCCTCATCTATATTCACCGGATTTAATCCTTTTCATATGAGCCATTCAAATTAGTACTAATCCAACGGCTGGACTTTTTTAAATATAATCTAAATATCTTGCCGCAAGCCTAATACGAGATTACATTTATTGCTTTTTGACTTGAATGAAACCAGAATATTTCTAAGCCAAATCTGGGATTATATGTTACCTGCGTGTTTTTTTTTCATAATATATATTTTTCGCGCCTTTATGAAAATACAACTAAAATTTCAAAATTACAGACAATTGGGATTCAAACTATACTTACAAGCAAAGAGATGGAATCACCTCCCTTGCGAGTTGTTAAATGTAATTTTCATTCTCAAATATAATACAGTAAAACCTCTTTTATCCGGGCCTCCGGATTATCCGAATAGGATTTGTAGACATTTTTATTTTAATAAATGTTCAAATAGATAATAATTTTTAACTCTGATAGCAAGAATGTAATTATAATTTCACCAAAAAATAACGTATGTATTTTTTAAACAATTTTATGTAATTTTGATATAAACATGTTTTTTTATCGTAATAAATTCGAATTCGTTTATTTGAGGATTTGTTTTGTTTTTATTACCCATATATCCGGATTATACGGATTTTCATTTATCCAGTTTTCCTTTGGTCACAGTTAGTCCGGATAAACGAGGTTCTACTGTTATATTTCCATTTGGTTATCATTTTACACTTATTTTATGCCTCCTCTACAGTATTGTCAAATTACACATTGGCTAGCCTAGCTCAGAAGTGTGAACTTGAGATCTGAAAAAATCTGTTAGTCTTTCAACAAACTTTTCTCACAGTATTTGAAAACAACTTCAGAAATAGATGTCGAAACGTCGTCCATTTTAACGAGATTTTCTCTTTAAAAATCTGCATTTTAGATGGTTTGAGCTTGAACTTCTCTTTCGATAAACAACTCAACTACTAAAGTATCAAAAGTAAAATACAGTAATACCTTAACGTTTCCTCTGTTAATGATGCCTCGCTATAACGTAATTGCTTCACGAACGAGTTGTACTATTGTTCTATGCATGCATAGATGCATACGTGTGTTTTGGCTATAATTTTACATTCGTTATAAGCACGTTATATAAATTGTTTATGAAAACACCGCTATAAAATAAAATGCCGAACAAACGAAAAATCGATAAGTTTAGAAACAAAATTAAACATAATAAATCGAGTAGAAAAAGGTGAAAAAAGAGTGCAGTCTCACTACAAACAAGATTCGCTATCAAAAATAAAAACATCGCAACGAAATCGGCCCTTGATAAATTCTTGTCAAAAAATTAAAATCATCAAAACTTGTCAGTTTAAGTACTTATAACCGCTAATTTTGTAATATGTACTAATTTTATACTTTGTCAAGAAAAGTTGTTTTCACTAATTAATAAAGTAAAGGGGGTGTAGTTTCACTATGAAACTACACCCCATTTACTTTATTAATTAATATCATGTTACACCTAAAACTTACACAACTTTTCATAAATAAAACTGTATTCAATTGTTCCTATTTACATGTATTAAATATAAATAAAAAACAACAAATAATGTATTTTGTTTTTTCAATTTAGTAATCTATCCCTATATCCTTCGCGTGTTATTTCTTCCTCCGTTAACGTTGATTCGGTTAACGAAACACATCCCTAACGTTAAGGTAGTGACGGAGACAATAAAAGAGTGTGTCTTCTGCTGAAATTATAAATTTTATTTATTTATAACGATTCCAGCAGAAGGCACACTCTTTTAATGTCTCCTTCAATATATAAAAATTCTGCTACCCTCGGCACAAAAACTTTCAATCTAATGTTAAGTTAGATCTTTTGCGACAATCCACACAAAAAGTTTAGCATCATAACCACTCTATACATATGAACGGTGCTAAAATTTTAGATTATGTTTTTTAACGTGATTGTACTTCTTACACTACTATATCCTCTTTATGAATGGATCGTTTCCAACCCATTGATCTTATATCCCCTCCACTAAAAATAATCTCCCAAATATGTTTTTTTTTATTTTTTATCAAAACTACGAGGTAAATAATTTCAATTTTTTTTTTAATTTACTTCGAATTCTAACAAATTTTAGTTTTTCATCAAGATGGTAAAAGTTATTTGATGAAAAAAAATAAAATAATGATCATTTTCCCACCCTTTCCCATGTTACCATTTGTAAAAAATTTCATTTTTAATTGCAATTATTTCATGTTTGGTGTAGTAAATCGTCTTCAAATTTTAACAGTGTGTTTATTATGCTTTTAATGACTTATATTCCAAGTTTCGAAGACTTCTTGAATTTTTGCATTTGTGAAAGAACTACTTTAAACGAGGTATTACTGTAATTTGTTTCATTTCTCTTGCTTGGCATGGTTTGCTTTCCTGCCTCTAGGGCGCGCACCTCGCATAGTTCGCTGCTGGCTGCCTACCTACAGGCTTCCCCATAAACTCACTTAAGGAAGTAGACTTCTGATTTATTTTAATGAATTGATTTTTATTATATTAATTGCTTCAATCAACGTATTAGAGGAGATAAGTAATATATTTTCGGTAAACATTTTTAAAATAAAAAAATTGAAAAAATAAAGAAGTTTTTCTTCCATAAATTTGAGAAATTTGGAAAATTTTCACTCAAAAAAAGAGGTTGAGCTAAAAAATTGTTTAGTGTCAAATTTAATCTAATTAGTTCTAATTTAGCTTCGCTTATAAAGATTAAATTTTAAGTGTTCTGTTCAAACGATACTTTTCATACAAATGTATGTATGTCTCTCTGACTGTCCCTCAGTGAGTCAAAGCATTATATCTTGTAAGAAAAATAAATTACAAACTTGAAATTTACAAGCTATCTGTAATTATTTTTGCCAATATCAAAAATGGTATTAAAATTTTAATTGAATTATTATTTTTGGAGAGGGTGAAATATTTGTTTGGTCAAAAATAAAAAAATATATTTTCTTATTAGATATCTGGTATCCCTGTAAAGATTTCATTAAATAGAAACAATTTTTTTGGCTAAAATAAAAAAACCGGAAGTTGATGTTTACGTACGTAAGAATTTGCCCCCCCCCCCTGCTAACCATAAGTCTAAGAGATACGAAATTCGAAACTTGATATAGCCTAGAAGGAGTAGATCAAGCTTTTGGTTGAAATCGGAAAACCGGAAGTAGACATTTACATGAAAGATTTTTTTTTTGATTTTCTCAAAAACGGCTTCAACGATTTTTTTAAAATTAGTGTATTTATCAAGTGTCGTGAGTTATTAGTTGTGTCAAATTTTTAAAAAAATTCTTCGAGCCGTTTTTGAGAAAATCAAAAAAACGAAATAAAGGAATGGGGTGTAAATTGGTAGTGACTCGCGAACTTCAAATAAATGAAAATGTGAAAGATGTGTGGTGAACACACCCAGTTGATTTTCCTTAGCAGAAGCATAGAAAATTTTTTTCTTTCTCTTCTTTTTTCTTAATTATTAATAGGGAAAGAAAAAAAAAATTGTTTTTCTATGCTTCTGCTAGGGAAGAAAAAGTTTTAAACACTGCAGTGGAGAGAGGAAGGAAGCATTTTATTTGTTTCCTTCATTGACCCCTTGAAACCCTGAAGAAGGGAAGAATCCTCCGATTTTTGAAAGGAAAGGAAGAAGGGATCCAATAAATTACACCTTAATTGATATGTGTTAATTTTTTCTTTCCTCACTACGCTTTGGCTGCCTTCTATTACTTTTAATATTAAAGAAATTATTCTAAATACTATGATTTTGTCAATAAAATTTTTTTTTATTTACTTCAATTTAAATAAAATATTAAAGATAGTTCTGGTTTATTAATTATAAATAGTCATTGCTCTAATTGAACTGATACTTTGGGACAACCAATTTAAATTAATCTCCCCAAAGCTTAAATGTGTTTTAATTTAGTAAGTGTTTAAATAAGAGACGTGCAGCTTTCAATTATTTCTTTTTATTTATGAACTCCTGCTAACGTTTCGGCTATTAGTTGTAGCCATCTTCAGAGCAAGAATTTGTCAATATTTATATAAAATTTTTTTTTTGGATACACCAGTCATCAGATAAAACTATATACAAGAAATAAACATATGATATACCATATACCATACAAAGCCATATACTGGGTATTCGCCAAAAGGTCAAAAGATTTAATAATTTTAAGACTATTATTGTCTATGTATATCTATGTATATAGTTTTATCTGATGACTGGTGTGTCCAAAAAAACTTTTATATAAATATTGACAAATTCCCGTTCTGAAGATGGCTACAACAAAATAGCCGAAAAGTTAGCGGGAGTTCATAATTAAAAATAAATAAATAAAAGCTTCGCGTCTCTTATTTAAACCCTTACTAAATTAATACAATTACAGCTATAAAGAATTCCTAAAATAAATGTGTCTCATGTATGTTCTTTCTTATAGAGGATATTTTGTTGCATAGCTAGTAGGCGTTTTCACTATTTAGTACGCTCCGCGAACGCAGCTGTCTGGGCGTTCACTATTCACAGTGGGCGGCCAAATTAATAGACTCAAATGATTTTTATCAAGTAAATTTATTTTATTCAAAAAACTCTTTGTTCTTAGCCAAGAGGCCCAAGTTTTCCAATTTTTTTAAACCCCTGCTGCACTGTTCCGATCTTCTATGCACATGTACTATTTGGGTCATTTTTGACCCATCCTTATGTTTGTTCAAATAAAACCATTTTATCTTTATTTATTTATTTATTGTCATCGTGAACAAAGCCCATTTAGACAGCATTTTTTCTTTTTAAAAAATAAATTTATTAGAACATTGAATTATATTATAAAAGGAAAAATAATTATGAAATTAAATCACAAAAGAACAAAAATAATACATGAAAATGAAGTACATAAATACATTGAATTTAAATAATTTAGGACAAAAATTGATTGCATGATTTTTGCAAACGTGTCTTTTATCGCGTGATGTAGAAGCTTCCATAAGAAATTCTTCCTAGACTTTTTTTACAATATTCAAAGTCTCTTCAGTTCGTGGCATGTGTGATCTTTTTCTAACATGTTCATTTATAAGTGATTAACTTAGTTCTTCTAAAAATAATCTTCTTTTTTATAAGTTTATTGGCGTTCCATGTAGGATTTATATTTGGCCACATTACATACGCATTGTAGGCTGAAACGCAAGCATGTAAAAGATTATCATTGGCCACCTATTAGTTTTTCTTTTTAACCGTCTTCAAAAAAGGAGGAGGTTCTCTATTCGACAGAATTTTTTTTTCTTTTTTTTTTGTCTATGTTAACTCATATCTCCGCCAATTGTGAACCGATTTTGAAAAAAAAATTGCATTAGGTTCAGTCTAGCTTCCGATTGGTCCCGTTTTTTTTCATTGGTATTAGACCTTTTTTGTTAGATTTGTTCAGGCCTAACTTCTTTGTTTATGAACCGATTTCGATGATTCTTTTTTATTGGAAAGGAGGTGACTTAGAGATGGAACCATATTAATTTGGTCAAGTTCTGATGATTTAATCAACGACGAAATAACGTAAATCTCCAATTCTTATGACCAAATAATCGAAATTATAATAAATAAAATCTTTTATGATTCATTCGTCCGATCCTTTCTCTTATGAGATGCATGCAAGGTATTATATTAAGTCACTATTAATAACACCACTAAAAAGAGAAAATAAAAATAATTTTTTAAGAAAAAAATAAAACCGATTTCAAAAAAATTAAATGCAACAAATAAAATACACTAAAAAGGTATAAAATAATTTTTTTGCAACGAAATTTTCTCTGGAGAAGAGACGGACTGGTAGAAACTTTTAATTGAATGTAAATTTAAGGCAGCCCAGTAGTGAGGAACGAAAAAATTAACACATATAAAATAAGGTGTAATTTATTGGAATCCTTCCTCCTTTCCTTTCAAACCGACGTTTTCGGAGGAAAAATCCTCCGAAACGTCGGTTTGAAAGGATAGGAGGAAGGATTCAATAAATTACACCTTATTTTATATGTGTTAATTTTTTCGTTCCTCACTACCTCTGAGCTGCTTTCCATTACATTAACTTAAAGTATACAATAATTATCATCTTATTTAGTTACAACTAAACGACGAAATATTAACATTAAATTACTTTTTGAAGTCGGTTGCCAAACAAACTATACCTATAAGCGAGCGTACCCGCCAAACTTACTAAGTAAGTAACTTTTAAGGAGTTCGGTGTTGGTTCTAGGTGAAACATTTTAATATAATAATAAAACTAAGATACGAGGTAGGTTTGTAGGTTGTAGGTAGATGATGGGCTAACTTGAAATATATGGAACTCAAAACTCAATTTTTGTTTTATTTCTTTTTTTGTGAAACCTACCTCGTATCTTAGTTTTATTATTGTACTAAGTAAGATCCGTCGAGTGCGATCATAAAATGTATATGTTTGGCACCGACTTCAAAAGTAATTCCATGTTAATATTTCGTCGTTTAGCTGTAACTAAATAAGATAATAATTATTTTATACCTTTTAGTGTATTTTATTTATTAAAATTTATTCATTTGATCTGTTTAATATAGGACTCATTTAACCTAACTAAGTAAGAGTGGATAGGCTTTTCTCTGTGAAATGCTACAAATTTGGGAGGAAAGTTTATAAGTAACCATAGCAACTGCGTTCTTTTCTTATCCGTTACCTTTATAGAGGAATCGACTTAAAACCAAAAATAGTGATTGATTCTCATCTAGTACTTGAGGAATAACCATTCTATATTGGATTTTTTGACGTTTCGGTTTTTATTAATAACCATTGCTGAAGAGATAGAGTATATAGATATATAATAAAGGAATAAACATATTATTTTTTATTGTTAAAGGATAAATAATTAATATATCCAGTACACACCAAGCCAGCAAAACATATTAATATTTCAAATGAATTTGGATAAAGTTTAGCAACGATCCGTTGCAGTTTATTTTGAAGTCAGTTTTATTTTTATTTTTTTAATTATTTTTTACAAGTGTAACAATTTATTGCTTGATCAAGGGTGTCAACTGCACCATTGGTAGGAATTGTAAGTCCAATATCATTTGAGGTTTTTTATCAGTCCTATTGCTGATTTTCATGTCATTATGTGTTGAGTTCAACAGTATAAAATTTTTATTTTTTTTCGGAACATAATTCACAATAGTTGTGCCACTTGTAAAATAAAATTCGAGCTGTAAATCTCTTTATTTGACATTTAATGGGAGTCCAGGCTTGTTTTTTCTTATGGTGCCTAGAAGAGTCAATTTTGTTTTCAAAAGCTGTTGCCCCAAAGTATAAGATGTAAAAAAGTTATCACAATTTATATTATGTCCATTTAACTCATTTACAAGTTCTAATACTACACGCATTCCTTGGTTTTTTCATTCCTGGAATTGGACTTGAGGCTTTCAATAGATAAGACGTTTCGCTACCGCAAAGTGTCCATATTTTTATGCTATATTTGGAGGGTTGCTGGGAATATATAGCTTGAATGGACATCTGCCTCTCAATCCAACCAATTGCTCATCAACAGTTACATTAGTAAAAGGGTTATATAATTTAGGTAAAATTTCTAGCCATCTTTCCCAAATATCGTATAGGGGCAAGTTTATCATTTCTCCTTCTTTCTATTCTTGTATTTTTTCATCAAACCGAAGAACTCTAGAAATGGAACAAAATTTTTCAAGGGACATTGCTGATCTAAAAATATTTCTTCCTGTTTCTGTTAATGTGAAAAAAGCTATTTCCTCAATAAATAATATTCTATTAGTATGTGGGGTCGAAAACGACCCCAAACGATACGAATGTAAAGTCAAGAAGCCTAAATGAAATATCTAAGTAATTAAAGAATTTACGGCAAAATGAAATCCATTTGGGGTCAAAAAGACCCCAACAATACAGAAGGAGTTATTTTTTTTTCCTTTTCAAAATGTACTTTTAATCTTCTTCTTTAGGATATAATATCTGGCCACCGAGCGATGCTCGGCCAACTTTTTCCTTCAGTTAAAGCTATATATTGTCTCCGAACTAATCCCCCCTTGCCCCCCAGACCCACCCATCACTTCACTTCACCTCCTGCACCCCCCACCCCCACACACACCCCCACCCTGCCCACGGGAAACCACGTACCTCACCCCCTCGGACCCCCCACCACTTCACCCCACATCCACCCCCACCCAGTTTTTGCATTTCTAGCCTTCTAGAGGTCCATAGATTATGTGTATATAGGTATAGGTATATAAATAAATATCGTATAATTTTTTTTTAATTAAATAACAATTTTTGAGTTCATGAATTAAATTTCCAAATTCTAATATATAATAATATGTTTGTGGGATTTAAAATTAAAAAAACAATTATTTATTAAAAGGAAATTGAATAAAAATATAATTATACATTTTTATCGATACAACAATAATTATTTCAATTACCTAACAAAAAAACCCATCAAAAACAACTTCGTCTTGTCCGCCTCCGTGGTGTAATGGTCAGAGTAACTGACTGGCAACCCGGAGGTCTCGGGTTCGATTCCCGGCTATACCCAGACATTTTTTCTGTACGTATAGGGTCTGGTAATAAAAATTAAGTGGGAGATACATTTAACCGAATTTATCGCGCGGAGAATTTACCACTGCTCGAAGCCCGTAAAACCTTAGTAAATTGGATATTGAATTGTATCTAAGTTTCTGAGATTGGCTCGTGATCATGGCTTCTTTTCCTTCTACTCTGTTCTTTTCACGATGGAGGGACCAGCCCATACAGGCCTTTAGGGGATCCACCTTCTGGTGTATCTCCTTCTCACATCAATATCATTAAAAAAAAAAACTTAGCCGAAGATGAGACCGCGACAGATCAAATTATCAACCCAAAAACCCCTTAACCCGTGAATTTCATCCAAATCGTTAGAGCCGTTTTCGAGAAACCGATTCTCTCTCTCTCTCTCTCTCTCTCTCTCTCTATATATATATATATATACAAGAATTGCTCATTTCATAAGATAAGATGTATTAGTCTAATCTTTAGTGAATAATTAAGATCTTTCATTTTAGATAGGAAATAATCCTTTTAGGCTTGTTACTACAAATTATAACAATAATGGACTAATTTAAATGTATGATTTCATTAATATTTTTATCAATTGCTGCTCTGAGCGAAATTTTTCTCTTCCTCTTTCGAATCCACCTGACGAGTACTGAAGTAGTAGTTTTTTTGTGTCAAATTTTCGAAATATCTCAAAAATGGCTGAAACCACTTTGATAAAATCACGTTTCGGTCTGCAATAAAACCTTGTATATCGAACATCAGAAAGTTCATATTTTAACAGATATTGATAATGTGAAAGTAAAAAAGTAAAAAGTGTAACGGATAAATCAACTCAGATCGCCCGAGGAACACCTAGCGTACAGAGTGCAATTTTGTGAGTGATATTTAACCAAACAGAAATAATTGAATCTTTGCCCGTATTAAAACGAGAAGAGAATAAGAGAAAAGCAACGGACCCATTAGGTATAGAAAAAGTTGAAATTATTTGATTGAAAAACGAAAAAAATTATCTATAAATATGGATAGCGGGCTCTAAAACTCTAAACGTAAAATGTATAAAAAAAAGTTCAGGAATTGAAAATCGAATATAAGTGTAACTATAAATTGAAGTAATATTGATAAAACTGAGTGGGGAAACTTTTTATAAAAATATTTACGATATGAATCCGCAGCAGGATCAACCAGACCAGTGATATTTTAACGTGCCTGACAGAAATGATACAAAATGATATTGATATCACCTCAAATAATAAATATGTGACCACAGAGAGTGAAGAGAGCAACGAAAAAATCTATAAAACCATGGAGAGTTCAATTTTTAACTTATGGTCCAGAAACTCGGATTAAAACAAAAAAATATAAAAAGAGGATATATGGCCAGCCAAATAAAGTTAAACATACTTACACATACCTCCCCCCATCGTATAATAAAATTTATTAATATAAATATATAAATAAATAATAAATAAATAAATATATATATTAGGGTGTCCCAAGACATAATGGAGGATTTTTTTTCCGGAAAATCAGATACGCATACCCTCTATTTTTTCTGTTTGACCTCAAAAACTCAAATAATAAATATTATTGCGATTGAATAAGAATACCTTGTGCCGACTTGAGCCAAACATTAATTAATAAAGTAAAGGGAGTGTAGTTTCACAGTGAATGAAATAAACCTCTTTGGAGTTTATTTCATTCTGCTGTAAAACTACACTCCCTTTACTTTATTGTTTATTATCATGTTTCACCTAAAACCTACACCACTTTCCCTAAGTAAAAAAAAACAAAAAAACATGAAAATATAAAAATAAAGATTTGAGCATCTTTTTAACCGACTTCAAAAAAGGAGGAGGTTCTCAATTCGACTGATTTTTTTTTGTGTCTATGTTACCTGATATCTTCGCCAATTATGAACCGATTTTGATAATTTTTTTGCATTGGGTTCAGTCCTAAAACCTATTCCGATTAGTCCCGTTTTTTTTTCATTGGTATTGGACCTTTTTTGCTATGTTTGTTTAGGCATAACTTCTTTGTTTATTAACCGATTTCGATGATTCTTTTTATATTGGAAAGAGGGTACCTTAGGGGTGGTCCCATATTAATTTGGTCAAGTTCTGATGATATGATCAATGACGAGTTAACGTAAATATCCAATTATTATGAGCAAATAATCGAAATGATAATAAATAAAATATTTTATAAAAAATAAATCTTAAAATGTTCATTTAAAACCCGCAAACGTTTCTAGAGAGTTTCTATATTTATGAATTTAATTTTATTATAATTTTCTGATTCATTCGCCCGACCCTTTCTCTTACGAGATCCATACAAAATATTATATTAAGTCACTATTAATAACATCACTAAAAAAATAAAAATAAAAATAATTTTTATAAAAAAAAATAAAACCGACTTCAAAAAAATTAAATGCAACAAATATCTACTCTTATTAAATGAGCAAAAATTGTATATTTATTTATATATAATTTCGTTTATTCTTGAGGTTATGCCTTCCAAGAAAAATCTTAGGCTTTGTATTTTTGTTCCAGGACTTATTATCATAAACCTCTCACATTCTTTTTCGAAGGTGTTTAACCATTCGATAGCATTCTGTTCTTTTCCGTGGAATTTTTCTATATTAAATTTTTTTTCTATGTCCATTAGCGTTATTTCCTTGCTAATTAATTTTTTTTCCTTTCCGTTAACATTTGACGCTATGGATATATCCTGATTGGTTTCAGTCATTTCTTCTAATTAATAATTGTTGAATATAAAATTTCCGTCTTCATCTATGTAAAGAGGTTTTATCTCATCCGATAATGTTACGTTTACATATCGAAAATTAAACTCTTTTTTCATGCTATTTCATCCTGACTTTACGATGCTTAATTCCATTAATTCTTTATGAAATTTTTAATGTTCCAATTCTTTTGGAAAAACATAGACTATTTGGTCTGTTAGTAATTGTATGGTGCGAATTGTATTTACCAGTTTTTCTTCAACCCGCTTCTTTACAATGTGCAACCTGACTTTTATAGGCATCGTATTTTCTTTGTTTAGACAAAAATTTCGATTTATAATTTCGTTTATTCTTCAGGTAAATAAAATTCGAGTTTCATCTATAAAGAGAAATCGAAATTTTAGGTCCTTTATCTCTTGTAGTAATTTAGATATTAAAATGAAAGTTTTTGCCGAGAGTAGCAGAATTTTTATATATTGAAGGAGACAATAAAAGAGTGTGTCTTCTGCTGGAATTATAAATTTTATTTATTTATAAGGAGACTATAGTTTCGAGGGCTTTGCCCTCTTCATCAGTCTATTACAATGTATTCACAGGAATTAATTTATGAATCTTCTGATTAAAATTTATAATTCCAGCAGAAGACACACTCTTTTATTGTCTCCTTCAATATATAAAAATTCTGCTACTCTCGGCAAAAAAACTTTCAATTTGATATTATAATCGTTTTCATCTTGTTGCAAAAATACTCGCATGTTAGTTGTTAATTGGAGTGTCTTTACGTACCGCCACAATAATATATATATAATATATATCTCTTATATATATATAGATAACAATTATAATCCAAAACGTTCGTCTATCCACCTCCAGAGAGCGCTGGTGTCGTTGGTACGAAATTTGAATTTTTTTTTTTTTTTTTATTTAATTCCGAGCATTTTCATATTTTTTCACCTTTTAAACCTTCTCTGGACTTTCACAAATAACTCAAGACCAAAATTAGCCAAATCGGTCCAGCCATTCTCGAGTTTTAGCGAGACTAACGAACAGCAATTCATTTTTATATATAGAGATATAGATGACATGTTAAAGTTGTTATATAGTGCTGGGGTGATACCTTGTTTGTGTAAGAAAGTGACTATTGGTCTATTAAATTGATCAGAGATGAAGGGAAGTTTTCTATAAATTTTGTCTGTTTGAGGGGAGGTGGTTCAATTAGGGCCAGGGTTTTTCTAAATGTTAGTTTTCGGAGGATATTTTTTATTATGCTTGAGGGATAGCCGTTGTTTTCTGCTATTTGATGGATAGTATTAAGTTCTAAATTGTAGTTTTCGGGGGACAATGGGATGTTTATGAGACGGTGAAACATTGAATAAAAGGCTGACAATTTGGTGTTTAGGTGGTGGTTCGAAAAATATGGAATGACTAGAATTTAATTTTTAGGACACATTCTAAGATTTTAGTAGAAATATTATTAATTTGCGATATCAGAGGGGATTCATTCCCTCAGGAGTCGAACCTGAGAACTAACATGTTTTCCGGGCAGTCAACTCACACCCTCGAGACAAAAACTCTCTTTGAATCGCAATATATTATATAGGCACATAAATTTTTTACTCCATTCTTATATAACGGAAATTAAAGCTTAAAATGAAAAAAAGTTTTTTATATAAGGTGTGAGCTGACGGCCCGGAAAGCATGTTAGTTTCAGGTTCGATTCCTGGAGGGGATGAATCCTCTGAAATCGCAATTTAATAATATTTCTACTAAAATCTTAGAATTTGTTCTAAAAATTAAATTCTTTCGTTTTTAATTAACATGAAAATTTGTACTGAGTTTTAATATGGAAAGATTCTAGAATTCACTGTTTATTTTGTAAATAAAACACGAATATCTCCAAATGATATATATGTACGTATTTAATATTTAGAAAACATTATACTTTGAATTTTACTTTCAATGTTTGCTTTTTACAGTCAGGGTAAATCTTCTGATGTTCTTATAAGCAAAGCCATCCATCCAGTATGGTGTATGGCACCTGGAGGTCAAATTTTAAAATTTATCTCTGTCTCTCAGCCTAAAAATATAACAGAAAGCTAATTCAACTTTCAATAGTCATCTCTGAATATTTCTTTGGTCAATTCATTTCGGTAAAACTCAAATAAATTGTCAATTTCGGAAACAGTCAGCCACGATGTAAGCTTTTCTCTATCTATAGAACTGTATTTTATCAGGATCAACACTTTTGCAGTTATATCGGAACTTTTTGAAGAGTGGATTATCAGGGCTTGTAGTCACTTGACTGAATTTCACTTACTATACGATATTTAACACCAATTATACACTTGATGACGGGAAGGAAAAATAAGCATTTCTTTATTAATAAAGTAATGGGTGTATAGTTTCATAGTGAATGAAAAAACTCAAAGAGGTTTATATAACTCAATATATTTCGGATTATCATCATTAGAGTTTACAGGTTAAAAACTGTTTTTAACCTGTAAACTCCTGATGATGGTCTAATAATCCGAAATATATTGAGTTTGTATAAACCTCTTTTGAGTTTTATTTCATTCACTGTGAAACTACACACCCTTTACTTTATTAATTAATATCATGTTTTACCTAAAACCTACACCACTTTCCCTAAGTAAAAAAATAATAATAAGCATTTCTTTATTAAGTTTTTGTTCAAGAAGCATGCAGCCACCATTGATTGATACGACCTGTATTTGAAGCTCTAGTGTCACAGCAAAGAATTTCCACTTTATCTTCAAGAGTCCAGCCTACAATCGCGTTCCAAACAGCTTGCGCTTGTTTGCTTCCTGAAGAGCTTTCCAATCTTGGCACATCAATAAGTTGTTCTTTATTTTCATATGAATTAAAGACGTTCTTCTTTTGATTTATGTGCATGTAAAGCAGAGCAACAGTTTTCCCAATAGATAATGCACTTGCGAATACCGAGAGTTGGGCTTTCATTAACAATTAAATTCACTTCACGAATATTGAACACAGCCCATTTAGACATCACATCAGTAAAGTGTTAGTAGTGTTAGTAAATTAAACTTCCTTAAAACATATATAAATATAAAATAAATTTATTCGCTTCTTTTCGAAACATGAATATACATTTGTACAATACGTGAAGCTTTTTTCAAGAATAAAATTCACTAAAATTAAAATTATAAACTCAATTATATAAGATAAAAAAATTAAGTTTCGAATATTTAAAGAATTTTCTTCTTCTTATATTTTCATTTTCTAAAATATTTATTATTTCAGTAATTTATATGCTACGAAACTAACCAAGTCTATAGTTATATCATCCTAGTACAAGGAGACAAGAAATCGGGGTATTCTAGAACAATCACAATTAATTGATAATTTCTCTTCTGGACTAAAACTTGTAAGGACTTGTCTTTTAGATCTTTGCACGTTCTTACATGTCAAGAGAAAATGGATAGTCCGGGATTATTATATCCGTGACCCTTTTAAAAAATAAATTATAATTTCTGATATCCTTCTTTAATCCCATTTGATTTAAACCAGGGCTGTCCAACCCGTGGCCCAATATAAATTCATAGAAAATTCTTTAAAACATTGAGATTTACTTATATGTAAATACTGGAAAACACACAACAATTTGGCCTGATATTTTTTTTCTCTAAAATAAGAAATCTGAAAATCTACTGTGAAGTTTTTGAAAAATAAAAGTGCTAACAAATTCTAAATTTTGAGTCTGGAACTAGATTTCAAGATTTCCGAAAAAATAATCATCATTTTGGTCTATTTTCGACTCCATTTTCATTAGAAATATATTTTCTACTTGCAAACTTTCTGATTGAATGTTCTAGAACAACAATTAGATACCGATCTGAAAGAAAAATTGAACATTGTCTCTTTATTAAAATTTTATATTAATTATCTAGCCAGAAAAATATATAAACATATATTAATACATAATATCAATTTTTTGAAGTAAATAGGTATGTATTTACATATACGAGATGGTATTTTCAAGAATATAAATTTACGAAAAGTAAAATTAGAAGCTCACTATGAGCTAAAAAAATAATAAAGTTCTTATTTCTTAATTATTAACTATCTTTTTTAATTAATAAATATCAATAGAATTATAATATTTTATCGGCGGTCTGAGACAATTTGTTTTTCTTCTAAATGTAAGTCAAAAGATTGAACACCCCTGCATTAGAGGGAAGTTTTGAAACCGCTATTTGATGTTTCAGGTCCCCTATTAAAAATATACTGTTTTTAGAACTGCGTAATTCCATCGACATGTTGAATAATTGAAAACAATGAATTTACTAACAAATAGCAAGCGATTACAAGAACATCGATACGTCAGCTCGTACGTCTGCAAGTACTGACATGTTTTCGCTGCAAGTCCGCAGAGGCTGCTGTGGTCTAGCGTACATGAAATTTCATTTATTTTGATATCAGATTTGAAATTTTTAGAAAAATCACGCATAATTAATTATAATTATTTATTGAACACGAATAAATAATACAATAAAACTACCTGATTTGATATCAAACAAAAAAAAATAGGATATGCGTTAAAAAAAGACTGATTTTTTGGGACACCCTAATATGAATATTTGGCTGTTTGTTTGATTTGTAATATAGGAAATTCAATTTTCCAATGAAGTATTCAATTTTAGGAAAAAAGTGAGGTTGTTCAAAATTAAAAAAATAAATAAATTAAATTGAAAGGTTTTTGCCCAGAGTAGCAGAATTTTTATAAGAGGGAGACAATGAAAGAGTGTGTCTTCTGCTGTAGTTATTTAATTCCATTGAATAAATTGTAATAGACTGATGAAGAGGGCACATTTCTTGAAACTATATTCTTGTTATAAATAAATTAAAATATATAATTCCAGCAGAAGACACACTCTTCTATTGTCTCCTTCAACAGAAAGAAATATTTATTAATTTATTAATTCTTTCACGTGTCTAAATTACACTGTTCGACAAAAAATTTCTCCTATAGAATCTGAGAATGAATTCTGGTAGAGTTTTATATGCTGATTATCATTTCCCAATTTTTACAACACGTCAGAGTTTTGAGATATTATCGGTCAAAATGACGAAAAAGGCCATTTGACCTATTTTCGAGTCCCATTAAATATTAAATAGCACTATTTGAAATCAAAATATTTTTTGACATAATAGAAAACAGCTTCCTCTTTGATTTTCAAATTAAGCATTTGTTTATAGCTCAATTATAACTCGAGTTATATCTAAAAAACTAAATCTACGTGATTTTAAAGGATAATAAACATAGATATAAACATAACTTTTTATTCTTTTAGCTATAGCTCGAGTTCTAATTGAGCTAAAAACAAGTGGTAATTTATAAAATCAAAGAGGAAGCTGTTTTTTATTACGTTAAAAAAATATTTTGATTTCAAATATTCCTGTTTAATATCTAATGGGACTCGAAAATAGGTCAAAATGGCCTTTTTCGTCATTTTGATCGATAATATCTCAAAACTCTGACGTGTTTTAAAAAATCGGGAAATTTCATGATAATCAGCGTATAAAATTCTACTAGAATCCATTGTTAGGTTTACGTGGGAAATTTTTGTTTAATTTTTGTCTAGCAGTGTTATAGAAAAGAGCGAGGGGTGAACCGCGGCCTAATATGCTGTACACCTACTTCCACTTGTACTTCCAAATATTTCCAAGTACTTCAAATATTTCAAGTACTTCCAAATATTTCCAAGTAATTTCAAATATTTCCAAGTACTTCCAAATATTCCCAAGTACTTTCAAATATTTCCAAGTGGTTTCAAATATTTCCAAGTACTTACAAATATTTCTAAGTACTTCAAAATATTTCTAAGTACTTCTGAAATATTTCCAAAGAGGTGTACACCTATTTCCAATTTGCGGATCACCCCTCGGAAAAGAGTTAAGAGCTCGAAAATCAGACAAGCATGGTTTCATTTGATGATATCACGATTTCTCTGGAGCTAGTGGAACTAGAAATTTGAAATTTTGAATAAAGGTTACTTTTAAGAAGTATAATCTTTATGAAACCGGATGAAAATGTGATTTTATATTTTTCTTTTCAAAATTCTAAAACTAATGGCTTAAAAGATTTTGATATTTACATTTTAAGTGGGAGATAAATTTAAAAACCTAATTTATCGATCGGAGAATTTACCACTGCTCGAAGCCCCTAAAAAACTTATTAAATTGGATATTGGATTGTATCTAACTTTCTGAGATTCGGCACGTGATCCCGGCTTCTTTCCTTCTACTCTGTTCTTTTCACGATGGAGGGGCCAACCCATACAGAACTTTAGGGATGGACCTTCTGATGTATCTCCTTCTCACATCAATATCATTAAAAAAAACATAAAAGAAACTGTCTGGGCTCAGATTTCAAAAAAGTATTTCATATAAGATTTAAAGTTAAAAGCGCTTAAGAATGTGTAAGCAAATTTTGAGAGTATCTACAATAAAAAAATGAATTTTCAGCTTTTTAGTACAATTTTGAAGAAAATCCTTATTTAAATAGCTTTTTTTTGTTTTATTTAGAAATTTATAAAAATAGTTCCTTTACAAAGGTAATATAAGCAATTTTTATCTTATATATATATATATTTTGAGAGAGAGAATAAAAACTTATTGGAAAAGTGATCTATTGAATGGGTAAATATTTAATACATTTTTCTATTTTGTCGAATTTATTATTTTCATGTATGTTATCTTAACAGCGTAACAGCTCTCTTTCTCTCTCTCGCTCTCTCACTGGGCTTTTTTCCCTTCAATTGCATTCTATTTCTTTTCGATTCCAGTAACTTCCAGTCGTTAAGTGCGTAATTGTCTTTTCTCGTTGCCGAATTTCGTGCGTTCGATCCAATCGATTCGCTATTTTTTTGGGAAGATTGTTGGAACCACTCAAGGTAAACTCATGGATTTTTTTAAATATTTAGTTTATTTTACTAATTCATTTCATGAATATTTTAAGCATTAATTATTACTAGTAAGAAAAACATCCAGCTTCTGGGTTTGGATTTTTCAAAAAGCGCTTTATTCTTTTACCACAAGGCTCTCTTTAAGTATTTCTTTTACTTGGTAAAATACACGAAAGTGTTTTAGGACTTGGATACTTAAGATTTATAAATCTTATTATATAACTAATTAAACGAGCAATCTTGTAAATATATAAATATAGAATCGGTTATTCATAAACGGGTCAATTTCGCTAAAAATTGGTGTACTTATCAAGTCTCATGATTTATTAGTCGTGTATAAATTCTAATCCGATTGAAATAAAGGAAGGGGTGTAAATTAGTCATGTCGCAAAATAAATATTTTAATCGTTCATATCTCGTCTTCGGTAAGTCGCAGAGCCTTGAAATTTAAAATATAAGCTATTTAGAGGCAAAAAGTTACTGAGCATCGCTCGGTGCTCGAGCTTACTTAAAATAAACTATACTATAGCAGTATTAGTTGGATAAGCTGCCAACGAAAAAAATGAACACCAGTCATGTCAAAAGGGTTAAAAATTCATGTCATACTGGATTTTAGTTGTTCCTGAAATCAGTATTTCATTTGTATTTTGAATTTATAAAAGTTCTTCTGGGTTCGATAGATTCACAAAAAATCTTATATTTTTTACGTTATTTTTTTTCATTATTATTATGAGTCGAAGATTTGGGGTCTTTGGAAAATTAATATTTTGTTTTCACTCAAATCACTTGATTTTTTTTTAATGAAAATGATGAGAGAAGAGAGTTACAAAAAAAGTGGACCACCTAAAGTCCTGGGTTGGTCCCTCCATCGTGAAAAGGAAGAAGTAGAGGTGATTTTATGGGCTGGGTAGAGGTCGAAGGTATCTGTGGATACGGGTCTTAAACAACTGAAGGTTATAAGTCGCTGGGAAGACGGTGGCTGGGAGCGAGTTCCAGTCTCTGGAGGTCATAGGGATAAAAGAGTTGGCGAAAGCCCTTCTTCGATTTTTATCCAATTTGACAGCGAAGGGGTGCTGAGCGTTCGAAAACCGCGTGTTTCTCGTAAAGAGGGCTTTAAGGGGATTAATTGATTTCAGCTCGACTGAACAGACACCATGATAGTATCTGTAGTAGAGGAAAGGATAGAAACGGTTCTTCGGTGAGCCAGGAGTCGAGTGAGTTAGTTAGGGCCGGTTCTCCTATTAGTTTAATTACTCGCTTCTGAATTGCATCCAGTGTGGCAAGAAAATGCTTGGAGGCTCCTCCTTCTACAGATGAGAGCCATATTCGAGACAGGTTTTACGCAGGAGTGCACACAGGGGGATTAATACGCAGAGTGCGCCATTGAAATTTCTGGGGTTGGAAGGGGGGGGTTGAACATTGTTGCATTTTAGCATTATATGCTAAAAATAAAAACAGACAAGTCTTATAATTTCAACAAAAGGTAATAAAAAGCTCTTCTAATTCTTTAGAAGTGAATAAAATGGGGAGGGGGTCACGAGGCTAGGGGTGGTACCCCTGATATACGGATATGTTAAAATTAGCACCACCTGAGACTTGAAGGGCTGCCGCTAGAACTCTCGCTCTGCTCCTTGCCCTGGCACCTTATCATTAATCACTCACTCCTCTCATGACCTTCTCTCCCAGCAATACTTGTTCTCTTATTTATGAACTAATAAATCTCTTTCTTTAGAAATCTAAACTCTGCTACTATTCGTAATTTGAACGTTTAAATTCAATTCGGAAGTAGTCATTCCAATGCGCTACGAGTTTTGAAGAAATTCAAAATTATTTTAAATTATTTAAATTTAATACTTCGGATTGAGTAGTTGACAATCTCTAAATCTTAGCTCTGCTATTATTTAAACCAAGTAGATTATTTTTAAAAGCTCTTCCATATACCAAAACAGTCATTAGCTTAGTATATATATATATATATATATATATATATATATATATATATATATATATATATATATAATTGTATATGTTAGAGACTTTAGTTTCCAAGTTTACTAAATAGTATTCGTTAGAATGCATGTCTTACAAGTGAACCTGAATTCAATTGAACGTTCTTGGCCAAATGAAAAAAAAAAACAAATGAAATATTCACAAACAAAAATAAATAAATAAAAAAAAAACTAAATTCTCAACTCCCATTGAGCAAAAAAACGTCCACAACTTGTTGTGGCCTCATTAAAACATCCACAACTCGTTTTTCGTGTTATAGCACTTATAAAAATAGCCAGAACGGCTAACTCAAAAAGACCACAATACGAAATTCGCTGCGTGGCTCTCATGATATTTGACCACTAGGTGTTGTGGTTATTAAAAAAGGCACAACGCGTTCTGCAGGCATTAGCTGATGTAACCACGATACGACGATAGGTTGTAACTTGTCAACGGGAGCATTAAAAAAACACATCGAGTTTTTGTCAATTCTTGAATGCCATATCCGAGTGTGAACATCTGTGCGCTATGCGCTAATTATGGCTAGTAAAATGAACATATTTTATTATAAATTAAGTGAGTTTATGAAGACAAGTACTGATTACACAGGTCTGCGAAAAAAAATTTTTGTCAGCTGCATGAGATATTTTTACTGAATTATATGTTTTAAAGTGCGCTGATTTCAAAAGTGATGGCCATTTTTTTCTATCACATAAGGATTTTTTGCAAATTCAAACACAAAAAATTGGTTAAAGCACTCCTTTATTCAAAATTTTCAAACAATAAATATTTTTTTTAAAGCAAACGAAACATTATTTTGATACATATACTTATTCATGTTCTTTATGAAACCTCTTCTTCTTTTTCTTGATACTTTGACGAGTCCTTTTCCGATTTCCATCTTCAGTTTCTCGCTTAAGCAGCCAACAGTAGTCAGCAAGCATAGTGACATCCCATCGCCCTTGGTACCTTCTCTCGATATCACGGACATCCTGGTGAAATCGCTCCCCCTGCTCTTCACTGTAAGCTCCCAGGTTTTCAGGAAAATAGTCTATGCGAGAGTGTAAAAAATGGACCTTCAAGCTCATCTTGCAGCCTTGAGCTTCGTATGCTGCTAGCATCCGTTGCACAATGGTTTTATAGTTAGGATCCTTAGTATTTCCCAAAAACTTTCGCACTACGTCCTTGAACGATACCCAAGCTTCTTTTTTCCTTCTCATTCATAGTTTCCACAAATGAAGGGTCCGTTAAAAGTTTTCTGTCGGGGCCGGTGAAAACTCCCTCTTTCAACTTTGCTTCTGACAGCTTCGGGAATTGTGTACACATATATTTGAAACAGTCTCCATCATTTTGCAGCGATTTTAGAAATTGTTTCATCAACTCCAATTTGATATGGAGAGGGGGCAACAAAACCTTTTGTGGTGGTACCAAGGTAGTGTTTATAACATTTTTCTCTCCAGGTTTTAGAAGTTTCTCGGGATGGCCAATCACTTTTTTCCACTGCTGTTCTCTGGCTCTACTATCCCACAAGCATAAGAAGCATGGGTATTCGGTATAGCCTGCCCGCTGACCCAAAAGCATTGTCAGTATTTTGAAGTCCCCACAAATCATCCATTGATGGTCTTGATACTTGATTTTTTCCAGGATAATGGCCAAATCGTTATAATCTTATTTCATATGCACAGAATGTCCAATCGGAATCGAGGCAAATTTATTTCCATTGTGCAATAATACTGCTTTAAGGCTAGTCTTAGATGAGTCAATGAATAGGCGCCATTATTACCAATGAACATAGATACTGCAATATACATAAAAACCTATGTGATATAATAATTTTAATATTTTTTCTGTTTTTGGGAGGTCAAAATCTGTAAGAAAATGTAAAAAAATCCTATGCAGTTTTTTGGTCGCAGACCTGTGTTATTTTTCTCTAAAAATATTTGATAAACATTTTTTCATTGTTCAGGTCTGCGAGGCTCCTCCCCCTTCCCCCGCCTTCTCGAAGATCACTTCTCCTCCGGGACTCGGGCGGCTCCCGTAGCAGTCGGCTGGCCGCTGGGGGGGGGGGGGCCTCTCATGCCTATATAAATAATGGTTCGTCTGGGGATGGTTGGCCGGGATTTGGGATGGGAAGGCTCTGCTTGGATCCAGTGATAGATTTACGCTTAGGTCCGTGAGGCCCGGGCCTAGGGCGGCAAAATTTTAGTGGCTCTAAAGTAATTTGGTATTGTGGTCTTTTTTAGTTAGCCACAACGCGTTCTGGCTATTTTTTATAAGTGGTATAACATGAATAACGCCTTGTGGATGTTTAAAAGTGTCCACAACGCCTTGGGGACGTTTTTTCTCACAATGGGCGTTTTCGTTTTTTGAGCCTAACATGAATAACGCCTTATATATGAGTGTATTTTTATTTGTATCACCCATTGGTCTCCCTTTTCATTGTATTCTTAATTAATGCAGAAATAAATTAAATAAATTTAAAAATGAAATATTTGGATGTTATTTTGGACAATTATTTAAATGAGAAATATGACATATTTTAAGAAAGATGTCAACGAAATATTTATATTAAATTGAAAGTTATTTTTTTGCCGAGGGTAGCTGAATTTTTATATATTGAAGGAGACAATAAAAGAGTGTGTCTTCTGCTGGAATTATTTATATTTGAGGAGCTTAGGTAAAAATCTATCACCGATTGTTTAATTCAATAATTGACTCCCATCTTAATTTCTCTCGTTTATTTCTTTTTAGCCTACCTGAAGATAAATTCCAATTAAAACAAAATTAATTAAAAACGATATTTATTAAACACTTGGCAAGGCGCATCTTCTCGGTCGACCAGACTATTCAATCGCCTGAACAATAATTTTCAATTTATTTATTTATTTATTTGTTTGCTCATTCGTGTTTAAAAAAGGAGGAATCATTTTCAATCATTATTTTTCCAGCCTGTCTGTGTGCCTACCTATATATTTTTCAATTCCTGCGATATCGAAAGAACCAGAAGTCACGAAAAGTTCGTTCTAGTCCTGAAACTATTGAATTACTAGAACAAAGACGTGATTAGACTTCAAAAAATTCAATAAATGTGAAAATCAAATCGTCAAATAATTATCCTCCTTCACCGGAAATATTTTAAAGAAAAATATATTTATTTTCTTTTTCTGTAGAACAGAAGAAGAGACGAACCGTTTCAAGCAAAACAAAAAGAATTCAATAAATAATTGCCACAAAAAATATGTCCCTGTTTTATATCATGAATTCTAGAGTAAAATTTAGTTTATATATCTTTCTTTTGATTGTCTTGGAAGCGAAGCTCCCCAAACGAAAAAATCCTCAATTGAAAATATTTTTTTTTTCATAAAAAAAACTCTTACCTCTCTGTCAATTCTTTATTAGGGTTCCGTTAAAAAAGTAAAACGGGACTCCATTAGAGTCAACAATGTACGTCTCTCAGAGCATTCTAATTAATTAAATAAATAGAACAAAAACTTGAAATTTTGAAGTTAAATGCATTTCAAAATAAATTCTTGATTTATAAAGAGAAATCAAATTCATCTGTGAAATGACCAGATTACTATGACAACAAAACCAATTTACCAACATCTATAATCGGGCATATAAGTGTATTTTTTTTATTATTTATTGTCCCTGGGAACATAGCCCATTTAGACAGCACATAAGTAATTTAAGAGTAAACTGATAGAATATTTCTAAATAAAAGACTTATGAAGGTCAAACCTTTGAAACTATAGCCCCTAACAAATAATTATATATATATATATTCATTATATTGATACAAGTATATGTTTATTGCATAAAGCAGATAATAACCTCATTGATTTCTCCTTATGATTCAAGAACTCAATTATTCTCGCCAGAATTAAATAAATACAATTATTTACAAAAA
This sequence comes from Forficula auricularia, assembly GCA_024734495.1. Lineage (NCBI taxonomy): Eukaryota > Metazoa > Arthropoda > Insecta > Dermaptera > Forficulidae > Forficula > Forficula auricularia. The sequence continues at coordinate 29,336,241 of JALMQS010000128.1, read as the reverse complement.
ACAATCTTAAAGGGTTTAATAAGAATAAAAATAAAAAATATCCCGTGAGAAATTATGCCTTTTCAATAGAGAATTTTAAGTAAGAATTAAGTAAAACGTATTAACATGTAAATAGGAATTTCTACATAAATAAAACAACTAATTTTCATATAGGTACTCATCAATTGATAAAGGGAGAATTTCTCCGGAAAAGTTTTGATATTGTTTTTATAAATAATTGTATTTATTTAATTGAAATTATATGTATTCATTTGCTCCTAAATAAAGAAAAGTTAATCGAATGATTATTTTGGATAGTGTTGAGTTTTATATAGTATACATATTCATATTTTTTTTACTTTATCAAATGCGAAGCATGTGGAAAGTATTATAATCGGTCTCGAGGCAAGCGCGACTTCAAAGACTACGGAACCCATGGACTCAATTAAAGTCATAAATTGTAGTATTCAATAATTAGGTTCAATTTTAGCACGTAACGGTTTTGCCAAATATTACATGAGGTGTCGTCAAAAGTGGCCATTCTTTCAGGAAGTGCGTGCGGATTGATGGATGGATGTATGGATTTATGTTAGACTAAATTATTTTTTGGAAAATAGCTCAAGCTTGTCTTTTTTATTTTAAGTCGATTCTTCCACGTTTTCATTAGAGGTTGCCAGTTAAAACATCAAAAATGGATTGCAATAAGGTTATTCCTCTAGTATTAGATAAGAATCGATTGTTATTTTTGATTTTAGGCCGATTCATCCATGTCTTCACCAATGGTTACCAATAATAATCGAAACATCAAAAATACAATGTAGAATTGTTATTCCTCAAGTATTAGATGAGAATCGATCGTTATTTTTGATTTTAAGTCGATTCATCCACGTATTCGGCAATGGTTTCCAATAATAACCGAAACGTTTAAAATCCAATGTAAGAATGGTTATTCCTCGAGTATTAGATGAGAATCGATCACTATTTTTGAATTTAATTTAACATGGACTCCAAATAGCAAGTGATATCTGATTGATAATTAAGGAATAAACATATTAATATTTCAAATGAGTTTGCATAAATTTTAGGAACGATCCGTTGCAGTTTATTTTATCATAAAGTGTGATGTATCCCTATAAAGGTTTTTTTATAGTAAAATGATCTTTATTATTTTTTCATTTATTTCATTTTAAAATGACGCTCTGAGAGAACTTCAAAATGGTCGTTTTTATGTGTAGTTTTACGTATCGGCGTTTAGAAACGACTTGATTTAAAATCTTTCTTCGCTCATATCAAGATAAATAAAAACGAATTTGAAACCACAAGAATTTTGGGAGCTATATATTACGGAACCATCTCTACTCGCATTTAGCCAATTTATTTTTCAATGCTAATTCTTACGGCTTACAGTCGATTTCACTAGCCCAACTTAAACTATTTTAGCACTTATATTAACCTAAAATCAACTTTTACGGTAAATTCTATTTCACGAATTATTCTTAGAAGAAAAGCAACCCCTAGCCTTACTTGAATTTAAGAATGAATTCGGATGACAATGTTTCATTCAAAATGAATAATCTAACTGGTTTCAGCCGAAATTTCTCTTTTCAACCTCGAGTTAATTTTTAAAAAATCTTCATTAGATGCTGTAAGAACAATTTTCTTTAACTAGCAACACAGCCTCTTACTTTCCAGTGTGCTCCGCCTCTTAGACCTTCAGATTCTAGATTATCTTAAGAGTTAATTATTGATTAAATTGAATTTTGTTAAAGGATAAATTGTTTTTTCTGTAATGAAAAGAAATTCCTAAGATTCATTTACTTCACACTAAACAGCAGAAACACATACATATACTATATACCATAGAGCGCCGACTTTTGAAAATTTCATGTGGGGCTCAACTTCACTGTTAAAATGTACGAAAAGAGGGGGGGGGGTTGTTAAAAAATTATTAGTGAAGAAAACAACAATTTTATTAACATCAAGATAAAACAAAAATATACCATATATTTCATATACCTAGTATGTAGTATATATACAGATACTTAACAAAAAAATAATTACTCTGCAACAGTATAAAAAGTACTTCTTCTTTGATTATTTTTATTAATAAATTCATTTTCAATTTCATCTATGTTTAAACAGTTTGTTTCGTTCTAATGAACATGTTTAATAAGTGCAAGATTATTTAAACGGTCTTGTTTCATTGTTGATCGGAGGTAGGTTTTCAATCGTCGCAAACATGAAAAAGATCTTTCTTCGGTACATGTACTTGTGGGAATCGTTAATAACAATTGGACGAATTTTACAAATTCGGATAATAATTCACTTTTATGAGGCGACATTTTTAAATATTGAACAACATTTTCAAAATTTGTAATAGAAATATTTTCTCTCTGTGTTATGTCCGAAAATATTTCTCTATGTAATTTTAAGGGTTTATAATCAAAGTCATAAATCTTTTGAAATTCGTCACAATCAGTAGCATTCTCCTTTCCAATAGAAAATGTTTCCATTTGAGACAATATTTTAAAATTATTATCATCAAACCTACTTTTTAAACTGTTCATAGTTATATCTATTATTTCTAGAGGGGAGGGACAGTGGGAATTTCGCTAAATGCAATCAGTCAAAAATCAGATTACAATTCAAAACTTGTCAAAACATGAAATATACGACTCTGCGTGTGCGCAGACAGACGCATACGGTGACGCGGCCTAATTCCATTTCACTGCACTAGAGGCTGGGACTTACGTCGATTCACTCAGTTTAGACAACACGCCACTATTTAAAATTAAAATTCATCAATCGTCAATAATTACTTTTTTTTAAAAATTAATCCATTATAAATTCCATGTGGGGCTCCGCCCCATGCGAATCCGTTCATGTGGGGCTCAAGCCTTTGGGCACCCACAAAGTCGGCGCCTATGCTATATACACCCAAAAGAAAAAACAGGACACTCGATAAAAAATGAATTAAAATATTTTTGTAAAATCTTTTTTTTTGTTTAAAAACTGACGACAATATTATTTAAACTGAATAATAAATTTTATAATAATGAGTCATAATATTCATGTATAAAGAGGTCAAGTTTTCTTTTGACATCTAAATTTCCTTTAAAGTACCAACAATAAGCTCTTTTCTAGAATTTTTTAAACAAAAACATTAAATTACGTAACGAATTTGGAGGGCTGTAATGCGTGACTGGGACGTATAAATAAAATTTACAAGATCACATGATTGAGAGTTTAATACCATATAGTATAGTGTATAGTTCATTGAGCTTATGTCTTTCCAAAAAGGAAGGGAGAAAATATTGAAATAATCCTAAAACAAACAAACAGATTTTCTGCACTTTTGAACCAAAAAATGTTGAGTTAGCTGAGCTCAAATCTTATCAGCTCTTCGATTGTGAAATAGAAAAATTTTGGCATCAGAATGATCTTTCTATGATTTTCCGTTCTTGAGTTATCATGGGTATTGGATTTCTTTTATTGTTTTTTTGAAAAATTAATTTTTGGACATCCTCGCCTCCAAAAACAACAACAATATTTACTTCCCTACCATTCTGTCGACCACTCTCTGAATATTTTATTTAATTTAAATTTAGGGAACGAAGAAAAGTTTACTTTTATTACAGACAAAAGGATCAGCCGGGGCTCGAACCCGGGATCTTTGCATGTGTACTGCAATGCTTTGTCATAAGAGTTTTAACTCCTATATCCACTAAGCTACTTTACTCTTACTATTTTATTTAATTTTGTTAATAAAAATTGAATAGTAATGTTTATTTGCAAATTTATTGGAAAAACTTGTTATCGAAATTCAAGGGAATTCCTTCCTGGTGGAAATTTTATCAAATAAATGGATGGGCTCTTTCAATCTCGGCTCAAGTTAATACCAGGCAGGTAGAGAGGCAATTTCTTCTCTTCAACATAAGGTAAAGCAATTTTCATTGATTACTTTCTATTTTCCTAAAAGTTACTTTCTCTTGCTCTAACTGCATATATAATTCATTACATATTAAAATTATGATTATACAGGATGGTCCAAAAATTAATTTGCTATAAAATGATTATAGAGGATGGTCCAAAAATTAATTTGCTATAAAATTATGAGTATACATGATGGCCCCAAAATTTATTTATTATACAATTATACACTGTGTTGAAAAAATTTATTCGATATAAAATTTTTATTATATAGGATGGTCCAAAAATTAATTTGCTATAAAATTATAAGTATACTTGACGGCCCAAAAATGTATTTATTATAAAATATGATTATACAGAGTGGTTGGGGTGGTTCAAACATTTATCTACAATAAAAATAAGAATCTTAGAAAATCATAAGATGGTGTCATCTATTAGATCCGATGGAATGGATTTTTAAATTATATGTTAGAAGAGTTGTTTTTCACCCCCTTTGGAATCGAACCCGAGTGCCAGTAACATCACTTGATCGCAAATTTTTACAAATGAAGATAACAATCATTGAGTAAAATATTTAAGGGGTTTACATAATAGAGTATGTCAGAGAGGTTGGCACCTCACAGGTGAGCCAGATGGCTCGGCTTGCTGTTACTAGCACTCGGGTTCGATTCCCGATCGGGTGAAAAAGAACCCTTCTGACATATAATTAAAAAAATCCATCCCATCGGATCTAAGAGATGACACCATCTTATGATGGACTAAGAAAATTTTAATCTATTAAGATCGGCAAATTGAAATCTCTCATAAGAGATAAGATTATACAAGGTCATCTAAAATTTATTTTCTATAAAATTATAATTATATGGGGTTATTGTTAAAAAAAATAAAGGCAATGCTCTGGAATTAACTTCCAAAGCAGAGGAGAAAAACAAAGAGATAGTTAGGAATAATAGTCAGACAAGAAGCCGACTCAAATTAGACAAAACAAACTCAGAATTCTGACATAGCTCTTTGTTGATTTAGTGGTGCTCAAGAAAATGAGTTTCGTGGGTAGAATGTCAACTTTGCTTATAGGCAAATGAAGCTTCTAAATGATTGTAGACCATTGCTCTATAAAAGGATAGGGCATTTGAAGTCACATACTGCCTAGCATTTAGGAAACTTCGTTCGCAAGATCAACTCCTAATTGCTAGCTTCAATTTGGTAAAGGAAACTGGGCTGGAGAAGGTGTTCTGGCTCACTGAACAACCCAATAGGCTTTAACACAATGATGGGAATACAATAGATCAATAGGTTACAGTCCGATAATCACTCTAAAACTCTATCTAAGTTTCGGGAGTCCCCTCCACTGCAGATTCGCAAAACCCTACTCCCTCTGCTCCTATTAAACATTTCAAATGAATATTTTATCTCATTTGAATCACAATTGAACAGTGGCAAAGCTTGGGATGATTGTGCCTCTCATCCTTTATTTTATCATGTTAGTTTATTGTTAAAAAACTTTTTAAACTTAAAAGAATGTATTGATTATTTCAGTCATAAATTGGAGAAAAAAATAAAAAAAATTTCATGACTTAATACGCTTTCCGCAAATTTTAGTGAATTGTCAATTTTTTCGTCAACGAACGGTTCGAGCAAAAAAATTGAAACTTGGTACAGAAGTCTAGTTTATTATTTGAAACTTGAAATATAGAAAATCAGAAAAAAATCATTTTCGACATTATCTTTTTATGTTTGTGTATCTGTCGGGATTCTGATATCTATGATAACACGGCAGGTGCTCTGATGAGATAAAATCAATAATCCCCTCCAAAGCATGCTTTGTGCGTAGCACGCATTTTGCCGACTCCCAACACTCTTTGGCGGTCAAATTAGAAAAGTGCCGGACCACTTCATTCGCCAATACGTATATCCCCATGACTTCAAGGAACTGGAACTCCCTCCCAGCCTCCATCTTTCCCAGCACTTATAATCTTCAAACCTTCAAAACCCGAGTGCATAAACACCTACGTCTCCACCCCCTCACTTAATCAAATTTTCCTTCTCTTCGTTAATGCAAGGGTCTTTCGAGATCCATAGGGGCTGCTTCTTTACTGGTGCGCCCCTTCTTGCATTCGATTGCATTAAAAAAAAAACACACAAAAACAGAAAGTCATGGAAAGCTCATTCATTCTGAGTGACAAAATGTTTGTATTTCCAATGCAAAAAACTGATTAAATTTTGTGCTTTTTAGCAAAAAAAGCTAATTTTTTGAATGATATTACGGTAAAGCCTCGTTTATTCGGACCTCCGGATTATCCGGTTCGGATTAGTAGACATTTTTATTTTAATAAATGTTCACATAGATTATAATTTTTAACTCTCGATAGCAAGAATATAATTATAATTTCACTATTCTATATAATTTTGATATAAACATGTTTTTACTTTACCATACATGGTATGGTCAAGTATTGTAATCGTGCATGAAAAAAGTGTTTTTTTCTTCTTTTTTTCGAAATATCTCAAAAACGGCTGAAACTATTTTGATTAAAAAAATTGAATTGGCATTTCGCTCTACAAAAAAACTCTAATAAGTGAACATCGAAAAAATTATATTTTTCGAGATAATAATTGTTTTTTCAAAATGTTTGTTAGTTAGTCTGGTTGTCTGTTAGTTAGTGTCTGTGCGTTACCAACTTTTTGTGGACGAGCTAGCTCAAAAACTAGTGTGAATATCGAAACCAAATTTCACACGTAGTTTTGGTCCATTGAGATTAAGAGCTGATTAGATTTTGATGCATATCAACCCAAAATTAAGGGGTGTGGAGGGGAGTTAAAAATTAAAAATCTAGGCCATTTGAGGAAACTCAACCAAATTGTGTATACATATCGATTATCCGGTTTGCTTTTGGTCCCAGTTAGTCCGGATTAACGAGATTTTCTATGAAATTTATTTACTACGTTTCAGATTATAATTCTGAAGCCTTTTTCAAGTGACAATTGAAGAAAAACAATTTTTTTTCCAAGACTCTTGATTAAAAGATGGCATAAAAAATGTATCAATATTTTATTTATTTTAAAACTAAACAGTACATTATCACAAATAATTCTTTAATAGTTCATTATATTAAATTTTTTTTAAATTTATTTATTAAGATGAAACGAGAGGCATTTTCCTCATAGAGCAAAAAAATTCAGGTCATAATCAGAAATCATTTGGAGTCGATATGGCACAATTAAGAAGTATAAAATAAAATAAAAATATTTATATGATACTTAAAATAATTAATTAGCCCTCACCAGCTCAAAAATGCACATCTACATTATTACTAAGGGCGGCACTAATCTGAGAGCGTACCGAGTCTTAAAAAGATTGTTCATTTTCCTCCGATTTTGTAAGCTTTTGCTTGTTTCTTCTAAAGTTCTTCTGCTGTTAAGGGTAGAAATTTAGGTCTCTACAATTAAAATCGCTTTTATTGGAAAGATATAATGCAGACATTTTTTTAATTTATTTAAGCTCAACTAGTAATAATATAAAACAGTGGTGTCCAACCTTTTGGCATACACGGGCCGCATTTGAAGGAAAAACAAATGCCTCGGGCCGCATATAAAATTTACTAATTCCATTGATATTTGTTAATCAAAAAATATAGTTAATAATGTAGAATAATGATATCCACCAAGACAAAAAAGCAAAAATATCATAGCATAATAATCTTTGAGTTCTTTTCCTTCAGGATTTTGTTTTTAAATCATTTATCTACTTCTATTAGCAATTTGAAGTCTTTTAGAAATATATCGAGTTTAATTATTTCTTAACATTTCCAAATTCTTGAATTAATTGAATGTTTTCTCTATATACATACTATATAATAACGAGTATCCAATTAGTCCAAGTGCAATAGTCAAAAGGCCATTCCTAGACTAATAGAAATTAAGAAATTAACTACTACTAATCTAAAACAGGTCTGGGCTTGTAATTATTTGGAATCCTTGTCTTAGCTGCTATAAAGAAAGAGAGATCATTCTATCAGCGCAATTTTTGAGTCATTTTTCTAGATTAATTATTTTTAATTACTGAAATAATAAATATTTAAAAAAATGAAAATATGAGATGAAAAATAATTTTTAATTATTCTAAACTTGGTTATTTTTGTCACCTGATAGTTGAGCTTATAATTTTGCTTTTAGTGAATTTTATTCTCGAAAATAGCTTTAGGTAGGTATATGTAAATTCATATTTCTAAAAAGTGAATAATTATTGTGAAGCCAGGAGGAATATTTGTTTCTGGGTAGATAATTTTTATGAAATTTTAATAAAGAGACATTATTAAATATTTCTTTCAGTTCAATGTCTGATTGCAGTGCCATACATTCAATCAGAAAGTTTGCAGTTAAAATATTTAAATCTAATAAAAATAATTCAAAATATGCCAAAATTGTGATTATTTTTTCGGAAATCTCGATATATTTTTTCACATTCAAAATTGAAAATCTAGCTTTATTCTACTTTTTTGGGAGATTTTCTAATTTCTTATTATTTTAGATCAAATTGTATCAGATATCTTTCTTTTCTAGTAATTGGATAAAAATGTTTAAAGGAAATTTATAATTTTATGTCGGCCCGCATTAATTACGCTGTGGTGGGCTGCAGGTTTGACAGCCCTGATATAAAATATCATTTAAGTTCAGTTAGTCTTGCGCCTATATAGAATATTATTGGAGTCGTTATCAAGTGTCAACTGATTTCGAATAGAATTAACCGAACCAGAGCGAAAAACACGTAGTTACAAACGATTTAACTACAGAAAACTCCCCTCATCTGAAATCTGTTTTTCATTTGTAATTCAAATATGATCTGGCTCACGGTTCTCGACAAAGGGATTTCCATTGTCACCTCTCACAGGTGTCCCTCATAAATCACCCTAAATTTAATAAATTGAAATGGGAAATGTCAAAAAATCAGAGCGAATTATTTGAAAGGACATCATATCGAGTGATGAAGATTTATTTGAATAAATTTGCAAAAAATCGCTTTAATTATTTTTGAAAGGTATTATTAAAAAAAATCCCAAATAAAAAAAAGAAGAAAGATAAATAGCGATTTAATTATAGGGTAGAACAATTTTTAAAATATTTTAAAATATTTCATCAATAGGATGTTATAATTATTGACATTTAATTATAGTATAGGTATAATATATATATTTTTTTAAATTAAAAGATAAACGATATTTTATGAGAAAACATAATAGCAATCTGGGATAAAACAAGCAAACAGGATTTTTTAACTTCACCTCTCGATTGAATAAATTAAAAGGCTGAATGGGCCGGGCGAATTGCTCTTTTCATTGCTGTTGAACCGAACAAACTCAGGCTGTCATTTTATGAATCGTGCTTCCGGAAAAAAAGTTCATCAATGGATCTCCATCAATTCTCCAATTCCTTTTTTTTCGCTTATGGATTTTATTATATATCTCTCTTCCCTCGTGCCCGGCCTCGTTAAGGGACGTCATCCGACTCCAATTCGCAAAAGTGCCAATTTTCACAGGAAAAATAATAACCTGTCATATATTAGCATATTTATTTATAATTATCAATTATCAATGAAAAACACACCTTTAGTTTGGCAAATTGGTTGCAAATTATAAAATAGACGGCTTATAACCCTGAGGGTAATAAGGGGAACTTGAACTATACTGGGAGTAATAACTAATGACTCGAATTATGCTATGATTATTTTAACTATGGCCCAGAAGGCAGAACAGTTCTTCTTGATGAGAAATCCTGGGTATAAATAATTTTTGGGGCTAAAAAAATTGAAAAGGAAGCATTTTTGTTGTTGGAGGCTCTTATGGCCAGGTTGAGAACTAGAAATTCTTACCCGCTAAGCCTGGGGGCAGGTTGCCCTAATATTGAATTGACTCAAAACAATTTTGTTTTTTGCTCATTGTGCTTAAAAATCTCTAAAACGTAAATAAAAATAATTTCCAGCCTTGAATTCTTTATTATCTATCTGTGGTTTGTGTCTGTGTCTGTGTGAATTATGATGGCCACCAATTATCTCGATATTAATATTTCGATTTCTACTACTTTTTCGAATACCTAAAAATTAACATTTAATAACTCCTATTGTAAAACCAATCTTAACCTTTTTAAGCTGCCACCTAAATTTGTAAAATACTATGAGTATGTCTAGACGTCGATCCATTTTGATTAGATTTTCTCTACAAAAATCTGCAATATACATGGTTTGTGGTTGAACTCTCTTTCGATAAACAACTCAACTACTAAACCAGGGGTGTCCAACCTTTTGGTTTACACTGGCGGGATTTGATGAGAAAATAAATACTTCGGGCCGCATATAAAATATAGTAATTCTATTGATATTTCTCAATAAAAAAGAATAGTTATAATGTAGAATAATGTAATCCACCATGACAGAAGCAAACATGTCATAGCACAATAATCTATGAGTTCTTTTCCTTCAGAATATTATATTTTAAATCATTTAGCACTTCAAAAGTTTTAATTATTGAAATAATAAATATTTTAGTAAATGTAAATATGAAATGAAGAATAGTTTTTAAATATTCGAAACCTCTTTATTTTTTTACCTAAAAGATGAGCTTATAGCTTTGCTTTTAGTGAATTTTATTCTTGAAAATAGCATTAGGTACCTAATATATATAAATTCATATTTCCAAAAAGTGAATAAGTATTGTGAAGCTAGGAGTATTTTGTTTCTGATTAGATATTTTTTATAAAATTTTAATAAAGAGACATTATTAAATTTTTCTTTCAGTTCAATCTTTGATTGAATGTATTTTCAATCAGAACGTTTGCAGGTAAAATATTTATATCTAATAAAAATGGAGTCAAAATATGCCATTATTATTTTTCCCGAAATCTTGATTTATTTTTTCACATTAAAAATTGAAAATCTGCCCATTTATTCTTCGAAAACTTTTCCAATTTCTTCTTATTTTAGAAAAAAAAATATATCAGATTGTATCTGATATGTTTCCAGTAATTACATAAAAATCTTAATGTTTCAAGGAAGTTTATAATTTTATGTCGGGCCGCATTCTTTGCAATGCTTGGCCGCAACATAAATAGCATTTCTATTTCAATTTATCGAAATTTTTTTTTTTTTCACATTGAGAAGTTGACAACTGATTCTCACGGGCACACTTACTCACAACTTACTCACAAAGTATTTAATACAATTTTTTAGTTTATTCACGACGTTTTGGATTTTACTTCTGAAGCATTTTTCAAGTGATAAAATTTAAAGAAAAAAATTATACCCCTTCTATATTTGTGTGTAAAAAAAGAGAAAAAAAAGAACCTGCGTGAAAACAAACAAGTAACTAATTAAATAAATATACCTTATTATATTAAACGAGCGATTTTTGTATGTATTGTGATGATACTAATATAGAATTGGTTTCTCGAAAAGGGCTATAACCATTTGGATGAAATTCACGGGTTAGGGGATTTTTGTGTTGAAAAATTCGATCTATCACGGTCTCATTTTCGGCTAAGTTGTTTTTGATGGGTTTTTTGTTAATTGAAATAATTATTCTCAGGTTCTTATTTGAATACAATATTATAATTACCTTTTTTTTCAATTTACTTATAATAAAATTATTTTTTTTTTTTTTAAATTCCACTAATCTATCATTACAAATATTATTAAATTGGAATGTTTTTTGCCGAGAGTAGTAGAATATTTTTAAATTGAAGGAGACAACAAAAAAGTTTTCATTGAATTATAAATTTTAAATTTATTTATAACTAAATTAAAAATTTATAATTCCAGCAGAAGACACACTCTTTTATTGTCTCCTTCAACAAATATTATTATATATTAGAATTTGCCAATTTAATTAATTAAAGGTATTTTTCTATAAAATAATTTATTAGAATATCAATTTCATTCTCTTTAAAAATCCAACAATTCGAAAGATCGTGCCTCCTTCTTCAGGATTTAAAAGGGTCAACGAAAGAACCTCCGGTGTACTATATATTAATATTATTTTTAATTGCAATTTTATTCAAATCTTTGTGGCCTGTGATAGATCTTGATGATGGCCATAGCGGGTGAAAACGTTGTAAAAATATAAATTAAGTTTTATTTAAATTTTATTTTATTTTGGCACGATAATAAAAATCGACCTTTTTACCTGAATTTAAAATTAAAAATAATTTTAATATATCGCTTTTAACTGAACCAAAAAATTACCGAGCATCGCTCGGTGTTCCAGGTACTGCGGTCTTAATTAATTAACCTCACTAATCAAGGGATTCGAGTAGTTCATACTAGACAAATTTAGATTGAACTAATTTCTAGTTTAGTTATATATATATAGGTATATATTTGAATTTTGTTCTTTTCTCAACTTTTTCTTTATTTGCTAAAAACATACTGATCAGCGATTGAATGGAATAAAAAAACAACAACAACAAAAAGACCAAAAACTAGTCTTTGAAAGAAAGTTTCAAAAGCACTGATCTGTGTGACGGGCTGACGTGAGACGTGAGCCTTTTCTCCTCCCTTGTTCTTATTCTTTCCTTTTCTTGTTTATTCTCTACTTATACTTATCCATTCTTTTACTATCATCTATTTTTATTCTTTTTTTTTTTTATTTTATTTTTATTTTTCGGAGGAACATTTCTATTTTTTGCAGTTCTGTTTCTACTTAAATTAAATAAACCATTTGAAAATTATATATATATATATATATATATATATATATATATATATATATATATATATGTATATAATTCCTTGTTTTTAATGGTGCTAAACATTTCGACACAAACTATACCCTAAGACAAAGTTAAAATTCGAAGGATAATTGAAAAAAATCCAAAACTTATCTATTTTGATAGAAAAGAAGAAAGTTTCTGTAAAGTTTGATAGAATTTATTTTTATTAGTATTTTTTTTAAAGGAAAAAGTGAAAACAGTGCAGATCTTTTCATTTTGCTCCTTGAGAAATCATTTTTCCAAGACAAAAGAATTGAGTTTTTTCGTGGATATTAATCCACCACTTACGGGGAGAATCGAAATATTAATATCAGGATAAACGAGAAAATTTTATCATTTAGTATAAGATCCCGACTTAGGTCGACCTTCACCTATCGAGTTTCCTGATGAAATTAATATTTTGATAATATAATCTATTAATAAACAAAACTTCATAGGGTCGACATCCAATTTCCCTGCATAGCTATTTTTGATAGAAAAAAATATAATTCGCAATCAAATTATCTACATTTTCATATATAACAACAAAGGAAAAATCTATAACTACAAAATACTAATCCGAAGTTACCTGCAGGGAAAAAAGATGGCGGCCCAACTTTGGAATTTTATATAAATATTTTACTCTCGATTGGTAATATATTTATCTGGAAGCTCGATAACTACATTTATGTAATAAAATTAACAACTTTAATTTTTTTTATTAAAAATAGCTATGCAGGAAATTGGATGTCGACCCTATCAAGTTTTGTTTATTAATACATTATATTATCAAAATATTAATTTCATTAGGAAACTCGATAGGTGAAGGTCGACCTAAGTCGGGATCTTAGACTAATTGGGGACATAAAATAAAAGAAGGAGAAAGTTATCAAGCCAAAGGGTGGAGACGAATGTGTCTGTGCACTTGGGTCTTGAAGGTTTAAAGGTTATGAGTGATGGGGAATCTTTAGAGAGAATTCAGTTCCTTGAAGTCGAGGGGATAAACGTATAGCAAATGAAGCGGTTCGGCACTTCTCCAATTTCAACCCTAAAGGTTGTTGAGAGTCAGCTTCTCGCAAAGCACCTTTCGGGGGGAATTTTCGATTTTAACTAATTGGAGCACATGCCTGTATTATCTCTTTAATATAAGGAAACCTTCAATAGGACAGCGAGTCGAGAGAGGCGGTAAAAACTTTAAAAAAAATCAGTGTATCTAACAAACTTATCATCAAAAAACTATAAAACAATCTATACTAAAGCGGGGTCTCAAACTAATTATTTTATAACAATCATTTCTATTCAAACAATTCATACCGAAAGTTACATGCATGCCTTTTGGCAGATTTTTTATATGCTTGTAAAATTAGTGAGGTAGACAAAAAAAGTCGATATTTAAGATGATGAAAGTGACGTTCCAATAAATTTTTTTATTCAGAATTTTATTTCGCATCAACCTTGGGCTGCTTTCCATCAATTCTCCATTCAAAGCATACATTTAAGAAATTCCATCTCAATATGTGGTATTAATTGTAGAATTTAGGAGACTGTGACCAACGGAGAGACAGTCATCTGGAAGGTAAAACAAAAATTCAACGATTCATAGATTCAGCGTAACTCGAAAACATTGTTTGTCTTTTCTTTTAAATTTCTTTAAATTTCACTATTACTTCTTAGAAATGTTTATAAATAAATCATCAATACTTTTCCCCTTCAAGGATGAATTCTTCTGAAGGTTGATTGATTTATTTGTTTTATTATTCATTTAATAGGATAAAGGAATTTTTATTGGTATCATATAAAAACCAATCAGGAAGCAAATCGATTCATTCATAATAGTAAGAAAGGATCATGAATGAAATGGATATTAATATTTTATAAATTCGAATAGTTCGCAAAGTATTTGAGATATTAGAATGGTGTTTTCATGGTCGCTATCCATGGTAAATTCTATACGGAATTATAATGAATATATACATAAATATAAATAAATGAATAAATAATTACAATGAATATATTTATGATGGAATTAAGCTTCTATAGCTGCGTTAATAAGTTAGTGAGTTTCAAGTGACAACGCCTAAGGGTCTTGCTAGAAAGAATGCGGGCTACCGCATCGGGATGCGTTCCTAGGATCATTTCAAAAGAAAATTGCACACATGTGCAGCTTAATAACATACATTTTTCTGCCGAATATAAGCTCATTATTTACAACCGTTCAAGAACTCTTCATTTAACGATTAGATTTTTCTGTAAAATATCTTGTTGCTCTATTCATGTATATTCTAGTTACTAGGCTATGTTTATATGTATCTACATCTTATATACATTATACAATATACCTACCATGGGGTCAAGACTCAACTTGAAACATGGTTATCATTATGTCAACATAATTATATTAATGATTCTACCTTCTAACCTGAATATATCATACTGGTTATCTAAATTTTACACCCGAAAGTTCAGAAACTAGATAGATTACTTATTTTGAAAATTCAAACATTTTAGCGACAGCAGAAACTTTCTAAGATCTTCCGTTTTGAGTTATTGTGGGTCTTAGAATCTAGGCACTCACACAGTTATAAATTAGCAGTCCAATTGCCCTTTTCAGGGTTCTGTACATTATGACTTCCAACATACGTAAAATATCGAAATCGTTCTTATTTAAAGAGAGAAATTAGGCAGTTTGTTGATTTTTAGAATTTAGTCACGATTCACGGGTCGTAAATTTTCATAATCAGCTTAATAATTGATAATATTATGTTTGCTATCAAGAATTCCTATCAGGCGGCTTATGAATAAGCCCAAAAGAGGCTGTGCCTCTTTTTATCAGCCTTCAGAAGAGCAACTTTTTTGATCTTTCTGCAACATTTTTGGTCTTGTATATAAAATAAATTTTTTATTTATTTAGTTTAATTTATTTAATCTGTTCTCTCCAGGAAACCCTAATTTAAGAAAAATATGTCGAATTGGTATTTTGAGGATTGATTTTCTATAATATAAAAACTCTAATCACCCTGAATGAATGTAGGTGGATAGCTGTATTTTGATTAAGGTGGCAAGAGAATGATTGGACGCTCCTCTACACAAATGTGAGAAATTTAAAAATGCGCGATGTTGCTCGATCCCAATTCTCAAAGGGTGTAATGAAAAATTGTTATAAGAATGTCGTATTATATGGGGCGGTATTTTGAAAAATGATTATACATCTATAGTAATAGAAACATAACTTTTTAGGTAATATAAATATTCAAAAAATAACAGAATGAACAAATTGAAATTCAATAACTGCTATGGCTCAATTACCTATGTAGTTATTTGTCCCGAAATATTGCTACCGTCCACTGCCTTTATTGGCTGGTATCTAGTAGACATAACATAGTTATAATATATACTTCGACCAGGTTTCACCAATATTATTTTCTTCTCAAAGCTGGCGCTCCTGTTTACTCTTTATACTCTTGTTAAATTCTTAGAATTCAGATGATTGGAAACGATCTTACTTCTATGAATTCGTAAATAATCTATAAACTTTTTCCATTATTAAATTTCAATAGATACATTTGAATGAGCTGGAAAATGTTTCGTAATTAAAATTTACTTTAAATAGTTGAACTTTGGTCGAATTCCTAAATTTACGATAACTGGAAAATAAAACTCATTAATTTTCAAAAATTTATATTTTATCGGATTCATATTGATAAAAAATTCTTTAAACTTTATTTTCATCATTAAAACTCAGTAAATTCTAAAGAGCTAGACAAAATTTCATAATTAAAATCCATTTTTAATCTTTAAACTTTTTAAAATTGAAAATTATTTTTTAATGTAGTAAAGTAGTTGAATTTATACGAAAGATATAAATATAGATCCACAGAGTGTGTCTTCTGCTTGAAATTAATTATAAAATTCGAGTGAAATATAGGGTATTTCAAAAGTTGCAGTCAAGATGTTTTTTAAAAAATAAAACATGTAAATACTTTGATTTTCTGATGTTTTTTATTTTTAAAAAAATATGGATCTGAACAATTATATGTGAAAAATAACATCATTTAAATGTCCACCACGAGCAAGTCTACAGGCTCTAATACGAACACCAACATTTTGAAGGACGCGTTCACATATCAAGTTAATCAAGTTATTCGACCCGAATGTTGTTTTTCAGCTGTGCAATTGTAGTTGGCTTATTCACATAGATTTTACTTTTCAAAAAACCCCAAAGGAAGTAATCTAATGAGGTTAAATTGCATGATCTAAGTGTCCAGTTTACGTCACCATTAGGTGAAATTAATCGTCCTAGAAACTTAGACCGCAATAGCTCAATGTAACTTTAATAACATTAATGCGTTGTTCTAGCGTGTAACTATCCGTATCCATGGTTAAAATTGTACATGTGTCCAATTCACAAATGTCAAAGATGAAATAAAAAGAAGCTATCGTTCAGAAATTATTTACTACTGACATCTAGGCGCGACTTTTGAAAGACCCTTTATTTGTAGATGAAGGGAAGTCTCAAGAATCAAATAAACAGTTGAAATGTAAAATCATGGAAAATAGATGTGATAATACCTTATAAATTAGTCATACATATGTTTTTACACTATAAGTAATTTCCCGAAGAATTCGAGTAAAAAAGATATCGAATTTATAGAAAAATTTAAGATTGGTTTCAGACTGCGCAAAATAATTCAGTAAACGATATGAAATTTGATGTCACAATGCTATTATATTAATCAAGGTTATGTCGTTATTGTTTTATAATTCTGCATATCTATATGAAATTGTGTGAGTTAAAGTAAATTACATATTCAATTAACAAAAACATATCCGTATCTAAATCAAAATGAAATTTGACAAAATACAAATATTATTTTCCCTAACACATTTAAAATATATTTTTAAGTAGTATTGGATTGTCAATAAAATATAAAAGGAATCAGGGAGGATGGGGGCTTGCTCACTTCAAATATTGGACTATAAATCGGCCCCTACACTAACACTAATCAAAATGTTTATTACTATATAGGATTTAGTTAAATGGACACAAGTACAAAGTATCCGAGGCAAAAAAAACGCCTGGTTGAAAAATGCAGAAAATCAGAAAAAAACGTATTATTACAGAAGACGCACTTTTTGATTAAATAAACTTAAGCTTTTTATACGAATTCATGTAATATATAAAGTTTTCCTTGATTTTTAAGTTGTTTCTTATTTTTTTTATTTTTCAGATTTACAACGAGTTAAATAGTTTTAAACTTTTTACCCTTCATTATATCACAATGGATTCTAATGAGCTGTAACATTTTTTTGTTTGTTTTTAAGTTCATATTTTGTTGTTTATTTTAATTACATAATAAAACTTTTAGTGCTTTGTTTGTCTGAAAGCGAATAGTAAAGATAATGTCGGTGATTTGTCAAGGCCTAATCCTGTACAAAACGTCCGTAATCACTGCTCTCGTTTTATTAGTCCTTGCTACATCAATCAAAACCATCAAACTGTATACAAATCGTCCAAACATTAAAACATCAGAAAATCTTGTTCGTTGCTTTAACAATGTTTAAGACACTGAAATTAAACATTTATATATTCTTAATAAAACATCCAAGGGGTAAATCTCTTATAAACAACATCGCAATAAACCACTATTGGTTCGTGGTGCTTTTCATCGTATTCTTTGCCAATAAATGGGGTAGCAAATGGCAGTGGCGAAGTTAGCATGGGTGTCACCCGGGGCGGATATCTATGGTTTCACCCCCCGAAAACGGTTAAAATCAACATTATGTAAAAGAAAAAAATCAGGTAGAGCGTGAAGTATGATTTTAATACAACAATTTAAATAAACATTTGAAAAATTATAATTCATTGATTACCAAATTACAAAACAATCAATCAAGTATCATAAACATATATAGAAGAAACTTGCATAAAACATTTCATTTCATGGAGGTTTTGTAAGATATTTATTTATTTTTTCGATCGCGGCCGGGTGTCACCCCAAAGGGTAACACCCGGTGAGGGCCGCCCCCCCCCATAGCTACGCCACTGCAAATGGCGATTTTCCCAAACCCCACCTAGATTATTATTCTGTAAATAAGAATTAGATTAGGAGCTTTCTCAGACTTTTTAAATAACTACACTGTGTTTTTGAAGTATTTACTAACATTTCGCTGTTTATTGGTGTATGCGCTATTGTCTATCTCTGATCTAAATGATCCTGTGGAGCTGAGTATTACAATAAAAATTCAATTTTCGTTCTAGATTTTATAATACAGGGTAGGACTAAAGATCTACCACATTTTGAAGAAAAAAAAATGAATATATTTTATAGAAAAACTGAATATATTTTTGAAAAGATCATAATTTTTTTTAATGTGTTTTAAACATTATCAGACAAAAAAATAAGGGGGGGAGGGGGTTCAAAAATGAAAATTTAGTCCTTTCGACCAAACTCAGCTAAAATTTGTATACATATTCTGTGGTCTCCCAAAAAGGCTAGAAATCCAAAAACTAACAAATTTTGTATAGTTTGGTCGAAAGGGCTTGAATTTTGATTTTTGACCCTCACTCCCATTTCGCGTGGTTAGTTTTTGCATTTCTAGCCTTCTGGGGATCCACAGAATATGTATACAAAATTTAGTTGAGTTTGGTCGAAAGGATTAGAATTTTCATTTTTGACCCCCTCCCTTCTTTTTTCGTCTGATATAATGTTTAAAACACATTTGAAAAAAAAATATTTTATTTTCAAAAATATATTCACTTTTTCTAGTTAAATTTTTTCATTTTTTATACTCTTCAAAATGTGGTAGATCTAAAATGCCCCACCCTGTATATATTTAACTGAGGAGTCCAAAGTTAATTCTAGTCGGAAACACATTTTTAGAGTGATCATACCACCATACCTCCGGTTTTGAACAGCACTATCATTTTTTTCGGTACTCTATCCCACTGCCTTTAAGATAACTAAAATATCTTATTTTCATAAAGTATTAGCGTAAAAATTCAATTCATGATCGACACCATAGTTTCGAGTCTGTGCATAAAAATTTGTTCTTCAGATAAATACATATAAAGTGGCAACGTTGGTTGCTAGACATTATCCAGAGCCCTTTGAAATATTAATTGAATTTTTGTTTATTCCGCCATTATTATTTGGGAATCACTGTTTATTTTTTGATCCCATGACTTCTGTAATGCCTACCAATAATTAAGTGAAAACTTCAAAAATGCAATGAATAATATATCGTTGCCTTATAGTGTAAACCTTCTTAATCTATTTTTATCATATAAGACATACCCGTTTGAAAGAAAAAAGAAATGCAGCATCGTCCAAGTAAAACTCCTACTTAAAATTTCGATCGTAAAATGTGAAAAAAATTTTCTTTCCATAACAAAAAATATTAAATTTTGCTTGTTTTTTTCTCTGCCCTGTAAAATTTCCTTGTTGTGAGTTAGCAGGTTTACACTCTAAGACGACGATATGTTATTCCTCCATTATGTGTTAAAAATCGATGGCTATTTTTTATTTAAAATCGAAAACCTGTAGTCTTTTTCTAGCCTGGTCCAACTATATATCATGAGTATTGAATTTGTATTAATATGTTAACACAATAAAGAGTCCTGGACCCATGTGACGGGCGACTTTTATAATATATAAAATAAATACATAAATATTCCTCGTATATTCCCATGTTTAAAACTGTTCTTAGCAAGCATTTATGTCTTAAAAGTAGCCCAGCATATCAATTTTCAATTTAATAACTCTAGTAGTTGCGTAGAAATCGTGATAAAGCCGCGATAGATAATTTTTTTTTTTATTTTTTTATTTAAAAAAACAACAGCAACCTATACTCTACAAGCATTTACGTTATAAAAGTAGCCTCAGGAGAAAAATTTAAAGTTTTTAGCCCCAGTAGAGAAACTGTGATAAAACTGTGGAAAAGATGATTTTAATGGGTTGATTGTTTATGTTTTTTTAAATAGGATTTTTTAAAACAATTTGTTCTTAACAACCATGTGCGTTTTCAGGTCTTAAAAACGACCCCCATGCAAAATTTCAAGAGCAGTAGTTCCGGAGAAAGCTCATTGCAATAAAAACATTTTTCACCCCTTTAAAATAACATTCTAACGTCATAAAATAACATAAAGAGAAACAAGAGAGGTTGTCCTCTGCTTGATGCAAATAAACATACACACATATATATCAAATATATATATATATATATATATATATATATATATATATGTATATATATTATTTATTATATTAATTGTTAATACATAAATAAATAATATAGATATACACTAGCTGAAAGGCCCGCCTTCCGCGGCCCTCTTGCTTGCCAGGGGCATGCCCCCTGGATCCCCAACCCACGAACCCCACCCGGCACCTCTCACCCCCCGCACCATGCACCCGTAAGTTGGTCCTAAGGGTAAGAATTTTCATTTTTTGATCCCCCCTCCATTTTGGGTGCTTAATTTTTGCATTTATCATATAGCCTTCAAGTGACACACATATTAAGTATACAAAATTTGGTTGAGTTTGGTCAAAGAGCAAGAATTTTCATATTTTGACCCTCCCTCCCTTTTTGGGTCGTTTTTTGGTGGAATTTTTTAAACAAAAGTTGTCAGAAATCACATCCCCTACAACATTGCTCATGATAAAATTTGCGATAGAGTTAATAGTTTAGGAGTTATTTGATAATTTTCATTTGTTCGCCCCTCCTCCAAACCCTCTTCTGGGGTCAAAATATCAAAACGTTATATAGCTAAAAACGTAAGTTAGAAGACATCTGATGTAAATATTAAATTTCATAATAATCCCTTCAGCCGTTTTTACGTGAATCGTGTCGTATTAGCCAAACTGGCTTTAAACAATAAATCATTATCAATCACGTGAATCGTGAGCAACTTTTGGGAAACGACAGAAACATACATACATACAGACAGGAATTTTGTTGAGGGTGTTTTCGTTCATAACTTTGCTTGAAACGTGTGCAACCAAACTTTGGCGTGATTTGGAGCAATGTACAGACAAATACTTAATTTATATATATAGATTAGGATGGCCCTTATTTTGGGTATTTTCGAATTTTTACGCTCGTAGGGGCTCATATGGTTCGAAATCATAAGAAAAATATCCCCCAAGTTTCAACCCCATATCTCAATTTTAACCTGATCCTCTGAGCGATGTAATTTTCCCATCTAAATAACATGGGGTTTTTGGAATTGAAATATCAATTTTTTATTCCGGCCAAAGTAATATTTCAAAAAACTTAAAACTCTGTAGACTTTATCCTTACATAGTAGCTATCCTTCAGAGTTTTTCAGATTTTTAGTTATTATAATTTTGGAGTTACAGCTAGATAAAATACTGGCATATCTTAGTTTTAGTAAGTTATACACTCCAAAATTATAATAGCTAAAAATCTGTGAAAATTGCCACAAGTAGCTACTATTATAAGGATAAAGTCTACAGAGTTTCAAATTTTTTAAACCATTACTTTGGCCCGAATAAAAATTGATCGTTCAATGCCAAAAACCCATGTTATTTAGATGGGGGAAACTTACATCGCTCTGAGGCACAGGTTAAAATTGAGATAGGGTTGAAACTTGGAGGATATTTTTTTATTTATTTCGAACCATATGAGCCCTGCGAGCGTAAAAATTGAAAATTCCAAAATAAGGGCCACCCTAATATACATAGTCATATATATGTTGCGTATTTGATATATATGTGTGTATGTTTATTTGCATCAAACAGAGGACAACCTCTTTGTTTCTCTTTATGAATCAACAACTCTGCTACTCTTGGAAAAATAAAAACTTTTCAATTAAATAAAAAAATAACCTCCATACAAAATTTCAAGTTTAATTTAAGAGTACCTAAACATGATATCTATCATAAATTAAAACAGTGATTTTAGTGTATTTTTTCGTTTTGCCCCATTAATATTTGATTTTTTTGAAAAATCTTTCTTTTAACAAGCATCTACAATCTAAAATTTACTTTCACGCTGAATTAAAAGCTCTTACCTCAAGTAGTTTGAGAGAAATCCCGATGAATCAAACAATGAATGGTATTTGGATTTTATATTTATTGGTATAAAGACTCAATTTCTCAAAGAGCAAAGTAAATTGTTTCCCTGGTCATATATTACTCTTTCTATATGTGAATAAATTAAAAATTTCACAGATAAAAAAAGGGAAAAATTGTTGATCAGTATAATCAAAACGTCAGCTCGTCAATTCTCTATCTAGTTATAATTGAAAGTAATTGGATTAATCTAAAATTATGATCGCATCCGAATCCATATTTCTGTATTAAGCTTTAATCTCTGCACAGTGGGAGAAAGAGAAAGCGAATTCGATTTTATCTCTAAGGGATAGCAATTTTTACACAAACAAAAGTTGTTTTCCTTTACTTTTGAAGTAGTCCTAAAATCGATGATTTTAATTAAATTAATTAGAAATAAACTGCAACGGATCGTTGCTAAACTTTATCCAAAGTCATTTGAAATATTAATATGTTTATTCTTTTATTATTAATTAGATATCACTGGCTATTTGCAGTCCATGCTTAAAATAAAATAATAAAGAATAAAAAAAGTACCATCTTACTCTGGAGTAAAGTACTTTAAAATATAATTTTACTAAAAACTTTATATAAGCTTTTTTGTAGTCCCCAAGGTACTTAATAAGGATATTAAATTTCATCAAAATTGGTTAAGTCATTTTCAAAATATTTAGAAAAAACTAAAAAATACTGAAATAAAGTACTAATGTTTGTGGGACGATATGTACCAAAAACTAATCTGCGCTTTATTTTGTTAAAAGAATGGTAGGTTTTCAATTTCATTTCAATTGGTGCAACGGTGTTGAAAAAATAGTGGACGAAACAAACGAAAACATCCATACATCCATCCGCACGCACTTCCAAAAAAATGGCACTTTTTGGCCTCTTGACGAGACTGTGTAATTTTTGGCAAAACCATCACGTGCTAAAATTCAATCTAATTAAATATTACAATTTGTGACCTAATCAAGTTTAAAACATGGGTTCCTTAGTCTTTACCTGAGAACACTTTGAAGTCGCGCTTGCCGGGAGACCGATTACAATACTTTACCCATGCTTCGCATTGGATAAAGTAAAAAACAACGTACGACCATCTATGACGTAAATCTCGTTAATGGAATTTCAAAAAATTTTCTAGTCAATGCCAAATTAATTATTTTATTTAGTTTACATTCATAGAATTGAAATTAAGATTAAATAAATTATATATTAAACACTAAATTCAATCAAATATTATATGTATAGCGTATTTGATTTAATTAAATTTAATTACAATGGAATTAAATAAATTAATTTGTTCCGCAACTACTTAATAGGAAAATCTGAGAAAAAGTTCATAATTTTAAGACTCGGTACTCGGTGAGAAAAATTTGGGGAACCTATGCAATTTTTGCTTCAATTTCTTTTTAAAAAATCGTTTTTTTTTTTCAAAAACCTTATTCTTAATTTAAACCAACAATCCTTTGGCAAATGGAAGAATTTTTAGTGGGAGGGCCTTAAAACAAATTAAATTCTTTTTCTCATTATTTTTAAAAATTTTGTGTGAGAACGATTTATACATTGATTTTCCGAACGTGGAGATTGCAGACCGAATATTTGTCACATTAGCTGCAACGAATTGCAGCTCACAACGTTCATTTTAATGTCTGAAAAGGGTTAAGAACTTCTTAAGTTCCACAATGGTCGAAAATAGGTTGAATAGTTTAGCCATTCATTTACTTCAATATTTAGTTTGTGAAGATTTAATTTTCCAGTTTGCAAATCAAAAAGTCAGACGCGTTTGCCTCTGAAAAGATGTATTATTTGTCGCAATTTATGGGCAATCGTTTTATTTGTCAATTTATGATTTTCAATATGAAAAAAATAGTTTTTAATTAACCAATCTATATAAATAAAAATGTACTGTTACGCTTAAGTGATATGTTGAAGATCTCCGAAAGTTCTTCACCGATTTCTTTGAAATTTTAACACAACATTCCATTCAAATACACGAGTGTTTTTATAGATATCACACCTGTGGAGTGTATAAAAATATTTTTTTCGAAGAAACAACGCCAGCCCCTCTCTGGGGGGTAAAAGCAAACAAACAAGATGGCCCATAATTGGTTTTTGGAAATATTTCAACTGTCAATATTATTTTTGGTTAAGGGAACAATTCTGACAAGTAATATATAATTCATTTACTGTTTTAATACCTATTCTATAATTATTTGAATTTTCAATTTATTTTCAAAACTATTATTATTTTTAAATATATTTAAATTTTTAATCAAATCAAATTATCTATATAAATTTTAACCATAAATCGAGACGCCGCTCCCGCCAGGTCGTCCAGCTAGTTTATAATAAAAATATTTTCGACCATAAATG
Organism: Forficula auricularia; assembly: GCA_024734495.1. Lineage (NCBI taxonomy): Eukaryota > Metazoa > Arthropoda > Insecta > Dermaptera > Forficulidae > Forficula > Forficula auricularia. Next base: position 29,311,153 of record JALMQS010000128.1, on the reverse strand, counting down.
AATCATTTTATTTATTTGAAAATTGTCTATCAAAGATTTACCCATTTTATTTAGGTTTTAGGTAATGGGGCGGCATTTTTCAGATTTTCCAATTTCCTTCTTTATTAATGTGCCAAGCTTTACCAGTATGCCAAATTTCATCATTCTAGCTTGATTGTATTTTCACTATGTGTTAATTAAGCCTATAATAAATTTCACCCCTTCATTTTATGTCCTGAAAAAGGGAAGGTTTCAACTTTTTCGATTTTTTCCTTTAATTGTAGCCCAAACTCTACCAGTATGCCAAATTCAGCATTCTAGAGTCAGCGGAAATACTCTAGGTTTTTGATATGTGAGTCAGTCAGTCAGTGATTTACTGTTAAAATGGCACTTTTCAGACCTTAATAACTATAATAGGATTATTCATGAAATTTGGGATTCTAGGTGTTCCAGTAGTCCTTATTAGACATGCAAAATTTCAAGTGTGTAAGTCTAATAGTTTTTGAGTTATGGGGGGGGGGGGGGGGGGGGGGGTCAAAAGTAGTTCGAAATGGTTCGTGTAAATATACACATGGCCTGTGCGTCACCCGGTGTCTCTAGATCTCTAGATAAATAATTTATTAAATAAAATATTTTGAATAAACTGAATATGTATGTAATACTTATTGATAATAATAATGACCCTGCTAAATATTGAATTTTAATTATTTTTCTTCAATAATAATGCGATGATGATAAAAGCGCCCTTTTATAATTATTAATAATTCTTTTCAATAAATCATCAGCTCGGCTTTACTCTACAAGTACTGACATGTTTCGCTGCAAGTTGGAACAGGTTGCTGTGGTCAGACCTTATCTATGCTTATAAAAGCGCCCTTTCGTGTTTTTATTATTTGTCCTTAACTTTACAATTATTTATTTATTAATTTTTCGATTCATATTGTTGAATTGTTCTAGGTAGGAGATTTAATTCTGATTTTAGTGATTCTAAGTGAATAATTTTCGGTAAATTTTTGCAAAATATCGTACTTCAAAACTGTTCACTAGATGGAAACAAACAATCCATACCATGTAATAGTTCGTTGTTAAATAAATTTTGTAGTTTTGTTTTTTAGTCAGCTAATACTGTACTTCTAATTCTATCACATTTGTCTAATTTTATACCTTCATAAAAATAGTCAGTGATGAAACTCCGTTTTAATGGACGCTTTTCTTGAAATTCATTCACAGGACTCACACTACACCAAAAGACAAACCTATGCCACATGTTGGATTCAAAGAAATTTTATTATGTTAAACGTTATAAATTTTAACATTATAAACATTAATTATATTAAATTTTATTATATTAAATTTTATTATATTAAATTATATTTATATAGAATCGGTTCTCGAAACCGCGGTAACGATTTCGCTAAAAATTGGTGAACTTTCAAGTCCCATGAGTTATTATTAGTCATGTATAAATTTTAATCCGTTTGAAATAAAGGGAGGGGTGTAAATTAGTCATGTCGCAAAATAAATATTTTAATCGTTCATATCTCATCTTCGTTAAGTCGCAGAACCATTGAAATTGAAACTTAACCTATTTAGAGGCAAAAAGTTACCGAGGATCGCTCGGTGCTTCAGGCGCTAATAATTATTTGACAATATAGCGATAATAACGTATTTACACTAAAAATGCGCATTTTTAAAAATCGAAGGGGGGGCGAAAATTGCCAAAATGGCCTCACGTAATTAAGGGACGCCCCCTAACCTGCGTTTTCTTTTCACGATGCACGGATCAATACTGACTTATAGATGTTGCATCTTCTTGGTGTAACACCTTCTTGTATCACTTTAGTTATACAAATTGAAAGTATATTTGTAACAGGAATAGCAGTGAATTAGCCAAAAATTAAAAACATAGAGTTTTTAATAAACGGGTCAGACGTTTCGTCAATTTATTTTGACTTCCTCAGTGGCCCATTTTATTTTATTATTTTATTTTAGCACTCTTTGTCAAAAAACAATTTCACTCTACGACAAAACATCATTAATATTTTTTATAATATATTCCTGACTCAAATTAATCAACAATCTTGGACTTTTCTTTAACAGTTAAAAAATTTTTTGTTGTTTTTATACAAAGATAGCAAGTCCATTTCCTTGTTATTCCTGTTATATTACTATGGATGCGAATGAGACAACATTAAAAGTAAATATAGACATATTATTACAATAAATCTAAATATAGGCTCCAAAATAATGAATTCAAGTTACTTGGCATCTTCAAGTCTTGAAGTATTTGTTCATAATAGTTTTTTTTTTTTTTTTTTTAATTTCCTTCTCTTTTTTTAGTGTAATACAGAGAGAGTGCAGGCTTGGCGTATCGAAGCTTCGGGAAAGCATCACTGCTAGAAATGTCATTGCCAATTGTCGGGTCAATAATCAAATCATTTAATACATAGGGATATTATTCCACACTATATCTGATTGATTTTTCTGACGATGCTTTCACTTTACAAATCAAGCTCGTCATGCCCATCGGTATAAAACCTTAAGGGTATAGGTCATTGATTGGTAAAACAGGCAAGAAAAGCTGGTTAATAATCCTTAAAAATATTTCAACAAATTTAATAGCAGTAGGCATTATTTAATATGATTCTAAATTTGAACCAAGTTGTGTCTTGTTGATTTGATGTAGAAGTTTCTAGACTACAAAATATTTACTACTCTATTATAAATTTTTCCAAAAATCCCACCCTACAAAATAAACAAGGTGCTCCTTTAAATTTTTTTGAAGTGTTCCGTCCTTAGAAAAAAGTTTAGAAAAACCTTGATTTAGCCATATTAAAAAAATAACTCAATTATTAACTAGATATACTATACTATGTATTTTTAATAAATCGACATTTAATTGTATCTCTAATGAAAGAGAATTCTAAAATTAATATTATACTAAGAATGATGTAAGGTAGGAGCTATTATTTTTGTGATTAATTTTTTGAATAAAATTTGAATTTTTAGTGAAAGCAACAACAACATAAATTATAGATAATTATTTATTGAACGAGAACAAATAATTAATATAATTAATTATGTGTGATTGTCACTAAAAATTCAAATTTTAATGAGATATAGATAGGTACTTGAAGGTGTCCGAAAACGTCCAATTAATCAATTAAAAAATAAACGACACAAAATATAGTTTAATTATAATTTCTTCTATCTTCCAGGTTTAACGTAAAATAAATAACTACCAAATCTCAAAATTCTAATACTAAATAAATAAATATCAACCGTCACCAGATACCTACACATCCAATATATATGTAGAATACGTCAGAGACTTTGCGTTTGTTGTTAGGGCGAAAAAGGTATTTACCAATCAATGAAACAATAATTGTAGTAGGATTAATATAATGTATTTCCTAATGGATTAGAACCTAGGGACCAGGCTAAGCCCTCAACAGCTCTACTGGTGCCCCGTACACCAGAGAATGACGGGTGCACATCCTCGCTAGCGAAATCAGCCATCGAGGTTGGAATCCCTCTCAAATTCAAGCTGTCATTTTCAGATGAAGTGTCTCTTATCAAGTGGGTTGACTTGGTGGAGAGGCGGAGTTTTTGGCGCTCATCTTCATCCTGTCATGCCGAAGATAGAAATTAGTCCCTTGGTTTGATGCTGGTTAACTTGATGGAAATCTTTTTGTATTTATAATAAGATATTGATTCACAAAAACTATATCTGTTTGATTCAAAAGAAGAGCCCTATTGCGATGATCAATTCCTCAAAGATATTCACCATGTATTTTTGAGTTGCTTTAAAAACAAAAAAACGCTGATTTCCTGTACGTCAATATTAACAAATACAATTCTCTCCGAGTAATCTAATCAAAATTGATGAAAGCAAATCAATGAGGGCGAAAGCTGATTGATGCAAATATTAAATATACACATACACACCAAAAATCAATAGGTAAACCCCCCCAAAAAATAGAAAAATAAACTTGAAATTTCAAGGGATGCTAGTCAGATATAAAATAAAGATTTAGTAAATTATTATTCATTAATTTTTATTCACCTTACAGTTTCGGTCACCATTGATAGACCATCCTCAGTGCTAAATATCGTATTAGTTTCTGGAGATTTTCAATATAAACATCTCATCTTTCTTACGTTCTCATAGATATATTAACATTCATACACTTTTATCTGAATACGAGATCTGACGCCGACTGAGGATGGTCTACCAGTGGTGACCGAAACTGTATAATGAATAGAAAATAATAAATAATAGTAATTCTTTCAACCTTCGAAATTTCAAGAAAATTAAATTCATATTTACTTAATCTGGAAAAATAAATTTAACATATTTCATTGTTCGTATCCATAATCAAATATTTAAAAAGGATCATAGGAGTTGGACCAGAATTTAAATCAAACGCAAAGTTTCTTACTAAATGAACTAAACGTTTCTTCACTGATTAGCGATTCCTCAATGGCTCATTTTATAAACTTATTTGTAAGGTGTTATAACTACAAGAGAAACATTTTAAAGAGCATGTCTTCACCGAATCATTCAATTTGTTATCAAGACAATATAAAATATTAAAAAACAATTGTTTAATGTGTTATGTTGCCTTGACAACAAATTGAATGATTTGGTGAAGACATACAGTTTGGAATGTTTTTTCTTGTAGTAAGAACACATGAGAAATAAGTTTATAAAATGAGCCATTGAGGAAGTCCCTAATCAGTGACGAAACGTTTGGCCCATTTATATTAAGAAAACTTTGCTTTTGATTTAAATTTTGGTCCAACTCCCACGATTCTTTTAAATAAATTTAACATTAGAAAAATCAAGTTCTACTTTTTGAAAACAATCCTTTAATATATATTTAAAAAAACAAAAACAAAAAACAAACATATTTCTAAAGAAATCACGAGAGAATATCATCTATGAAATTAATAATAATAATATTTATTTAGTTGATACAATTTTGATGGCTGTATATGTATATAATTAAGTAATGGAGAGAGATTCAGCCAATAAACTTTGAGAAAAAAGGGAAAGAATTGTTTTTTATATATTGTCATTTTAAATTCAAATTTGATATTCTTAATGGTTAATTATTTGGAGAAATCCTTTTAATTGAGAGATGTTTGTGAGGGGTCAGTGATCCTAATTAGGTCAATGTCTTCATAATGTTATTATTAATTGAATGAAAATAAAAATTTGTTGTATTTGTACTTGAGACGTTGCGCATACCTAGTGAGAGCACACCAAGATTTATGTACCATTTTATATTTCATATAATTTTGTATATTATGATAAAATCCATAACAACTCTGCCTGCGTACAATTTATTTATAAAATTAATTGTGTCGCTAATACATTATAATATATAATTTTATAATTAACTACTTTGGATTTTTTATAAAAAAAATTTTATTGTATTTTTACATGTGTGCTTTATCGCTTTTTTCAGCTCTTAGGAACTGATGATGGCATTATTTAATTAAAGCCGAAACGTTTTCCATAATTGTGAGTTTTTTATTCAGCAGAGGCTACCCATTGGCTGAATCCCTCTCCATTACTTAATTATAATATTTATTTATTTTGAATCAGGATGTCAATATAAATACAGTATACAAAACGTCAATCAATATATATATATAAAATTAATACAAGAATAAAATTAACACAAATTACAAATCATGTCCACAAATCCTGCATTTTATAAAGATTTAAAATCAATAAATAGCATTTCAGTCTTCTCTTCAAAAGATAGAGCGTTGGCAATCTTAATTAATTTCCAAAAGTACTTTATTATAAATTTTTTCAATGTCACATTCAAACCCATGTCATTTATCCTTAAATCATTTCTACCTCTAGTATTATACTCGTGTCCAAAACTATTTTCATGAAACAGTCCTGGGTATTTCCTTAAAAATAAATTACTCTCCATTAGACAGAGGTCATATAGGTATAGTTAATATAATAATTAGAGTATCATTAATAATTTATTACATATCAGAAGAGTTGTGTTCACACCATGGGAAATCCAACCTAATATTTCAATAAAAGATTTAATTTTCATTTGTAAAATTTCACAGTCTACTGATTGCCAAATATTTTAAATAGCCTCACAGGCTAGGCCAGTGGTTCTTAACCTATGGCTCGGGGCCCAAAATTGGGTCGCAAAGCATATTCTTTGGGTCGCGCAGAGTCGTTAATGAAATATTTTACTTATTATTATAAGTTGAAAAATATATTTTGATTTATTCAATACCATAAAAAATGAAAATATGAAAAACACGCTCTTTTTCATTAAATTTTCCTTAGATCGAATAGTACCTTTGGCTATTTTAATTGTTACAAAATAATATTATTTGTCAGTTAAAAAATGTCATCATTGAAAATTGAAGATAATTTCTCAAGTATCGTCTAAAAAAAGATAATTAATTTTTTTGACGGTAGGGGGGTCGCGACATGAACATATTTCTCAAATTTGGGTCGCAGCTTAAAAAGCTTAAGAACTACTGGGCTAGTATATTGGCTGATTAGATTTGGCCTTGGCTTGTTGCAAACATGCAGAAAATATGATTTTTGTTGACAATTTCACTATGCATAAACAAACAATAAGGGGTTCTAAGAAATAATTTTTTACGGTTTATTAAATTTCAAATTATAACAAGAGAGACACTAAGTCTTTAGATGTCTCTGACAGCTCAGCCTTTCTCCATCCTCCAAAATTTACAGAGCGTATTGAGACTTGTAAAAGTTTTCACTTTTTCCTCTAATTTTTATTGAAATATAGTATGTCTCTGTTCTCAATGTTTACTGTACTTTCTTCCCGATTGAATTTAGAAAATACATTTTTAAGTCTCAAACAGTATATGTTCCGGGCGCCCGTCCCGAAAAAACTCACATTCTTAAAATAAAAAATAAATTTGTTGAATTCTTCTTAATAAATAATTTAAAAATCAATTAAGCGAGTAAATATTGTTTTACAAAAATTAAGAATGTGGGCCACTAGGGGCTTAATCCTCTGGTTAGAAATATTCCCTATATCTCGTGGTCCGAGAAGCAAATCAGTAAGCCAGTTTCTTGCTACGTATTTGATAAAACTCTTAAATTAAAACATTTTAGTTTAGATAAAGTTGAAGTTATTCGAAAATATTTTTTTAATTGATTCTGCAAAATTATGGAAAATTATCAAGAGAGAAAGAATGAAAATAGAACTGCGGATGGGATTCAAACTGGGGGTTCCCTATGCGTGACCTATTTTACCTCCTGCCGCAAGAGAGCACAAATCCTAAAATTAAAGTAATCAAGCACTATTGTAGACAGGGCTATTTCCATTAACTTTGAACAACAATATTAGTTACTTTCTTTTTGAGAGATTACTTATAGTCACTAGTTCTACTTAGTGTGATAAGCTAGTTGATAAGCTAATTTTCTTGAAATTTCGAAGGTTGAAAGAATTGATATCATTTATTATCTGGAGTACGGCAGTACCCCAGCTAAGTTCGATTCTGAGCGGGGATGTGTGCACTGCCAGATTACCCTTGCACAGGAAACAACTCAGGCCATTTTGACGCCTCTGTAACTTCGTAATGGAAACCTCTACATGGCAGAATTTTTTTTCCAGAATGCTGGTCCATAAGCTTAACTAAATTAGAAAATTTCATATTTCTACTGTTTATACCATCCAAGTTACAAGAAGCCAAAGATAGGCTTTTTCGTCACCACTCACTCACTCACTCACTCACTCACTCACTGACTCATCTCCATCAAAATTCTAGAGTACTTCCGCTAACCCTAGAATGCTGAAATTTGGCAGGCAGGTAGAGTTTGGGGTACAATTAATAGAAAAACTAAAAATCGAAACTTTCCCTTCTTCAGGATCTAAAATGAAGGAGTGAAAGTTATAGACTTACTCAAATATACTAAAATTCAATTAACCTAGAATGCTGAAATTTGGCATACTGGTATAGCTTTACACATTAATAAAGGAGGAAATTGAAAAAATCGAAACTTTTCCTTTTTCAGGGCCCGAAATGAAGGGGTTAAATTTATAGGATAAATCGAACTTACAAAAAGAAAGTGAAACAAAAACACTTGTGTAAAAGGCCAAGTTCGATTAATAAAAATCCGCTTGCCAAAAAAAAGTAGTGAGATCTAATGTGCTGCCAAGTTCAACATCATCAATTTATTAAATGAGTCGAGAATATATTAGTAACTTCAATTAAAACGCATGTTTTTCATTTCACATGTCCCTCTATATTTTTTATTGATTTCACATTTTTAGTTGAAATTATTTTCATAAAACTTGCCTTTTACTCATTATTATGTATGTCACGAATTAATCAGTTACCATATCATGAGGTCTTAATAAGAGGGGAGTGGTGGAGGCCCTATCAAACAATATTAATAAGAATTTAATACGTAAACAAGTTTTAGGAAAATAATTTCAACTCATTTAATAAATTGATGATGTTGAACTTGGCAGCACATTAGATCTCACTACTTTTATGGCAAACTGATTTTATTATTCGAACTTGGCCTTTTTTTACACAAGTGTTTTTGTTGAGATTCATTATACAGCTTCGGTCACCACTAGTAGTCCCATCTTCAGTCCACGTCAGTTTCGTATTCAGATAAATGTATGTTTGTGTATGAATGTTATTTCAAAAGAACGTATGAAAGATAAGATGTTGATATTGAAAATCTCCAGAAGCTAAAACGATATTTACTACTGAGGATGGTTTATCAATGGTGACCGAAACTGTATAGTGAATAAAAAATAATGAATAATAATAATATATACTAAATTTTTATTTAATGTCTGACTAGCATCCTTGAAATTTTAAGTTTATTTTTCTATTGATTTTTGGTGTGTAAATGTACCATAACTAGTTACAAGTTACTTTAGAAACATTTCGAGTTATCTAGTAAAAATTCTCGTCTGCTCAATGCTCTTTCTGAAATTAATTCTACAATCATTTTTACATTTTCGATTAAAGTGTATTCCAGAATTCGTGATTTAATTAAATTTAAAAATATTGATTTCTTTTAAAATAATTATTCATCAGATAAACAAATAATATCTAGAAGGGGTGTGTATATTTACAGTAGATGAAAAATATTTCCACTGAACCACAAGAAAATCGATATTTTTTCAAGAGCAAATCAAACAGGGTGTTCTCTAATTTATTTAATATATATATATAGTACCTGGAGCCACCGAGCGATGCTCGGTAACTTTTTGCTTCAGTTAAAAGCTACTCCATATTAATATTATTTTTAATTTAAATTTCTGATAAAAATACAAATATATATAGTAAAAGCCCCCCCGGACACCCCACTGCACCCCACCTCTTGCACCCCCACATCCACCCCCACCCACACCCGCCCCCATCTCACCCCCACCCCCGTACCCAGTTTTTGAATTTCTAGCCCTCTAGTGGCCCACAGATTATGTCTATATAGGTATAATGAAAATAAATTCCGTATAATTATTTTTTTAATTAAATAACATTGTTGTCGGGAGTCGGGTTAGCCCAGTCGGCTAACGCACTGGCGCTCGCTTCGGTATCAATCGATTATGAAGATGTTGGAGTGGAAGGCCGGGGTTCGATCCTGGCTGGTAAACAAAAATTTCTACCGGCTATAATAACTCGGCTCCCTCACTAACCCTACTAACACTTTACTTTATGTGCTGTCTAAATGGGCTTTGTTGACGGTGACATTAAATAAATAAAAAAAAACATTGTATCGAGTTTTATAATAATCAATTAAATTGGCAAATTCTAATATATAATAATATTTGTTATTAACTCTTTGTGGGATTTAAAACTCGATTTATAATTAATTAAATTATTTAATTTTAATATATAATAATATTTGCTATAAAGTATTCGTGGGTTTTAAAATTAAAAAACCAATTAATAAATAAAAGATAATTGAAAAAAATGTAAACAAACTTTTTTATTGACATTTTCATCTATAAATAATTACTTTAATTAAGAAAAAGTCAATTAAGATGAATTTTGATCGAGGTCCAGACCTAGCCAGATCGCTTTCTCATCCTCAAAACTTGTTAATAGAGTTGGTTTCATCAAAATCGGTAGAGCCGTTTTCAAAATAGAACTAAAATACAAACAAATATATAGGTATATATATATACAATTTTTGCTCGTTCAATAAAATCAAGTATGTATGTATATATATATATATATATATATATATATATATATATATATATATGCTATAAAAAGCCCATCTGTTTGGATTCTTTGGGAATCGAAACAGATGAATTTTGTTCGAATATTCAATAATAAATTTTATTTGCAATGTTTAATGTTAACGTTAGATGAACACGAAAGTTAAAAACTTTTTATCAGGTCACTGCCCTATTTTGGTGCAATTGGGACCTGATTCGTTTTGATACTGAACCAAGAGTTGAAAAAATATAGGACCCAGCCGGGTATGATCCGGCATCCTCTGCGTTAAGCCCGCAAATGCCTTTTCCATTTATGCGATGGATCCCCGAATACATCATATAATCAAATTTTATATATATTCAACTCCTTAGTTCAGGCGCGTATTCAACTATTTTAAATTAAATTAAATAATATGGTTCTTATAAATTTGCTATAAAGTCCATCTGTTTGATTCTTTGGGGAATCGAAACAGATGAATTTTGTTCGAGATATTCAATAATAAATTTTAAAATAGGGCAGTGACCCTGATAAAAGGTTTTAACTTTCGCGTTCATCTAACGTTAATACATATATATATATATATATATATATATATATATATATATATATATATATATATATATACATTTACTACAATGCCAAACTCTTAGAAAGTTTTAACTTTCAAGACGTCCATCTAGTGTTTTCATATATATATATATTTATACATAATCGTATATTTAAAAAACCAAAGAATCTGGTAATGTGTAATTATACTGTATAATATTTCATTATTCGTGTCCATGATTAATAATTAAAGGAATCGTAGGGAGTTGACAAGACTTTAAATTAAATTAAATACAAGTTTTGATTAAATATGCCATACGTTTCGTTGCTGTTTTGCAACTTCTTCAGTGGCTCATTAATTAAACTTATTTGTCAGGATTTTTAACTAAGAGAAAACATTTCAAACAATATTCTTTTTTCTATCACAATTCATTCAATTCATCAATCAACATAAAATATAAACCTTTTAAGCAAAGGTAATTGTTTTCAGTCAAAAAACTAAAAGAATCAAGTTGAACAAAGAAATTTTTTTTATTTATTAATTAATTAATCAAAACTTGTATTTAATTTAATTTAAAGTCTTATCCAGCTTCCTACGATCTTTAAATACTGTATAATGTATATTATATCACTCTATCATTGACCATGATGTATATAATATTTTACTTTATATGTAACCAACTTGTAAAGGTTTTCGCCATCGATATTTATTTTTAATCACTATATTATCTATTACGAGTATATCATTCTATTTGCCATTATGATGTATATAATATTTTGCTTTGTATGCAACCTACTTGTAAAGACTTTTGTCATCGATATTTATTTTCAATTACCATACTATTATCTATTGTTTCATTATAATGTGGATAATAGTTGTGTTTGTATGTAACCAACTTGTTAAGGCTTTTCCATTGAAAATTATTTAATTGGATAAATCAATTATTTCGTTTCTAAAAAAGAACAGAGTACAAATTATTACCATAGTTTCGTTCTCAAATTGACGAATTAATTGCACTTAGCAAATCGGACTACTTGTAAAAACACAGCACTGAATATATTAAAAAAAACATTTTATTTTTTCAATAGTGAAGTTAGATCATTGCTTTCGGTCAGTCGATAAGGACAAAACCGATCATAAGCAAGATAAAGTAAAAAGTATTGATCTCACGTCTCATCCAAAGTTAAAATTTTCATTATTCATTAGGTTCATAAGATTAGTAGTACATTATTTTGTAAAAATAGCTCCGGGATCAATCCCAGAGTCGAAAAAGAACGATTTCATGTTGAATCCAGTTTTTTACCAGTAGGTCATTTTAAATAGAATTCAAAACTTTACAATATTTTAACAAAATGTATGTCTGATTAGGTTTTAGTTAATTTAATCTTGTTTAAACTAAATATTCAATAAATACTTTCTCTCCTAACACAAGCAACTATTTTAATATTACTTAATAATAAAATTGCATGCAAAGTCTATATATACAATTAATTGACTCATTTAATACATTGATGATGTTGAACTTGGCAGCACATTAGATCTCACTACTCTTTTTGGCAAGAGGGTTATTATTAATCGAACTTGGCCTTTTTTTACACATGTGTTTTTGTCGAGATTCAATTCAGTTAACGTAAGTACCCCAAAAATATTGTAACTTTTTTTTTTGAGAGTATAATTCTTTTCCAAGTGTTTTTATTTTGCAATTTTTTTAACATATATTTCAATTGTACATATACCATATAGACTTTGCATGCAATTTTATTATTAGTAATATTAAAATAGTTAGCTTGTTTTAGGAGAAGTAGACGCTATTGACAAAACTCTTACTATACTTGATTGATAGAAAATTCTTTTATTTCGTAGTCTGAACTTTGTTACAATTCAATTGCACTCTATAGGTAGGACCGGATTATCTCACACTTGAAAAAGATCACACAAGAAGTTATCGAAACTTCATTTATTTGCATTTTTGTGTATATTTGTGTTTGTGCTAATGTTTTAATAAATATATCGAACACTCCAAAATGAGTTTATTTCAACAAGTCCTAATAACTATTCGACCAGCAAAGTTTTAATCGAATCATTTTTTTGAAATTTTAAGTCACTATAAATAATGCCAAGCATGTGGGATTGCCACTGAATTTTCTATTGAATAAGCCGCTTGATAAGACGGCCAAGAATTTTTTCCGCATTTATTGATTATTTTATTACTTTTAAATTTTAAAGAATCGATTTAATTTATAGCCCCCTCGTGTTTGTATATCGTTCCCTTTTTTCAATCTATTGAGTTTTTATGTGAAAACATAAAATTGAACAAAGGAGCTGAAAAATCATATTTACGGTGAATTGCGATGTAGAATACGAACGATCGGCCTATTAGGCGAGGATCAAATTTATGGCCAAATTTTTAGCATTAATCGAATGTCAATCTTATGGTAACTACTAAGTTTAATTTCACTTGAAGTTCTAACCACACAGTATTCAATTAAATGCAGAAAATTATTTTATTTTTGTAGTGTTATTTATATTAAACAACCAGACAAATTGTTGCAGTTAACGACACTTGGACTTGGACCTCCTACTCCAGTGTAATACATTATTTTCCTTTCAATTTGAAATTAAATTTTATGAAAATGACACGTGCTATCAATATTTAATAAAAACAACCTGTATTTGAATTGAATGGCATAGTTCTTAATTAAAGAAGCCCTTCAACCCAAGAAATGTTCCCTCATGAAGATTTCAATACAATTTGAATGAAAAAAATAAATTAGCAAGAATAATTATTGTTATATAACTTTTCGAGAAAATATTCTCAAGAAATGGCTCTCATTATTTTCATTTGTAAAAACGCAACACAGGTTAAGTATATATTTATTATTTAAAAATAAAAAAAATATATATTGTCAATAGGAACGTTTCGACCACTTTATATTAGTATCAGCCTAAAAAAAATTATTTTAATATTTATAACTTACAAAAACACAACAATACAAAATTTTAACTTGTGTTAAACACATATGTATTATTGTATTATTATTATTTTATGAACTGTGTTATGTTTTTACAAAAGATAAATCCCTGCGCCAGGCCGTAGGAAGAGATAGATTTCGAAGGGGCTCTACCCTCCTTTAGACTGCTCTCCTATCAAAAACTTTTCAGACACTAGTTGTAGAGTTTAATTAGTAGAATATTAGTCATTTGCAACCAAACTGGTATCATTCATATTATCGTTGTTATTATTTTTTTAAGATTTCAACCCCCTACCATTTCTACCCCATTGGGGCTGTTGTGACCAAAAGTTAATCACTTCTTGTTTACGTGAAGACTAAATTTTGTGACAAATTTTATTGCAATCGGTTGAACGTTGTGGCCTACAGCGCACCCACAAAATTGCGATACATACCCCCCACATACCCATATACATACATAAACTTTTGAATGTACGGTGGTTTTGGGGTCTAGGGGCCATGATCGGAAAAACTATGATGAAATTTTCCTCAAGTCGCACCCTGAGAGTGAGCACAATAGGTAGATTTCTTCGAAACCTACCTAAAAATGAGAGCCATTAATTGAGAATTTATTCTCGAAAAATTATATAATAATTAATATTAAAAAATTCTCAAATCAAGTCTTATTAATATAAATTAACAATTTGAATAGATACGGATTTATTTTTTATTTCATATTTTAGAACTTTGCTTTATCATTCTAATTAGTTGATAATCTTAGCATATGCATTGTACCACAATAACAAAACGTCACCCATTTCCATTGCATATTCGTTAAATTTTCGTTAGTTTAACTAGCTTCAAACCCAAACGAGACAATGGTCCCAATCTAAAATTTATTCTCTTGAATATTCTGATGTCATTTATTTAATACGCCCATCAAGCTGGCCTGTCGGACTAGTGGATTAACAATAAATTTCTAATTTTTATTTCATTGGAAAATCTGTGAATGTTTTCTACTGAATCTCAGTTGTTATGAATAATTAGTATTACCAGTCAGAAGTATTGTATTTACCACTCGAGAATTTAATTAATCTGCAAAAATACTCTCTATACCTACTCATTGTTTTTATTAATTTAATTTAATTTAATTTTAATTATTAATTTAATTGTTAATTTAATTTAATCTTATTTATTTAATTTTTAATTTTTCTTTTCTTATTTCTGTTTAAAACCTGGAGAAAAATAATTTTAAAACTTGTTTTATTCTATATACAGTCGACTCTCGATAATTCGAAACCCAAGTGACTACAAGAAAAATTCGAATTATCGAGACTAAATTATCAGTAGTTTTAATTGTCAAGAGGAAAGAAAAAATTCGAATTATTATGAGTTTTTATTATATTTTTGAAAATATGTATGAGCTTACATAAATTTTATATATAGCCTCAAGTAAAAAAGTAAAAATAATGAAAACGACAAAAAAAGAACAAAAAATTACATACTTTACGCGGAAAATGAGGAGTAAACATTGCTAGGAAAAATTCGAATTATAAAGAGGGGAAGTGGCTTAGTTCGAATTATAGAACGTTCATCTCCCCTCTTGTTACGAAAAGGATTTCGAGTTATCGAGCGTATCAAAATACACAGCATTTTTTCGATTTACCGAAGTTAATAGCTGAAGAGTTCGAATTATCGAAAAATTCGAATTATCGAGAGTCGACTGTACTGTTTATCTCTGTGTCTGGATTTCCACAATAACTTAAGAACAAAAGTTCGTTCTGGTTCATAAATGTTTTTATTTCCATTACAAAAAACTCATTATAGATTTCAGACCTAGCTTCAGAATTCCGATCTTAAAGCACAGAGAATAGTTAGGTATATGTGAATTAGTGAAATGTTGTAAACACAATATTACATGAATCCCCAGAGAAAAAAAACTCCGAGTGTTTTGTCACTGATCTAGATGCCACTCAAATTTCCATGTATCATGCAAGAATAATAAAAACAATGTCAAAATTTGGATGGCGTAAAATCCTCATGTCAGTGGAGTGCATATCAGAGAACGTTCCAAAATAAATGTGTGATTGATTGGTTCATTTTTCTTCCATGAGCCAACGATTACCTAAATATTTACATTAACCTGCTTGAAAACTGAACCTATTCACAGATTTCTATGCTTTATAGATGAAGTGATCACTCTAAATTGTTTACTGGATTAACAAGCCTCGCCACTGAACTTTGATGAAGCTAGCCTAATCCGAAGATATTCGATATTTTAGACAAATTATTTATTTATTTATTTAACTGATGAGAATTTGACAATGTGAAACACCTATAAGTTAAGATTGATTCTCTAATTCCAAATATTAAATAGATTATTTTTAGAAACAAGAATTGAATTCCAGTCTTCGGAGGACATAGTGATTAATGAATTGACAAATATATTGATTTTATTTCTTTATTATTTGTCGGTTGTATATTTGGGATCAAATTCGAAAGAAATCAAAACAAAACTTTTTCTTAATTCATTTAGTACATATCTTCTAGAAAGTTGAATTCTTTTCCTGTTTGCATCTTCTTCTAATTCTACAAACTTCAATCCTTCAAAACTTGGCTCAACAAACATCTTTGACTCCGATCTAATCCCTTAAATCTTATTACAGTTTAATTAACCCTCTCTATTCTTTCTTGAATATAAGAGTCCAATTTTTAAGATTGTTTCAAGCCTAAATCTGGCCCTTATAAATCTCGATATAATTTATTATGTCAGTTTGTCTGACAGTCTGACAGAGCATTGTAGCTATGTAACTGAATAAGATACAAGCTTGAAATTTATAAGTATATATATTTATCATCCCCGAATTAGAAAAATTCTATCATAATTTTAATCGAATAATCATTTTGGGGAGGGTCGAAGGTTTGAATTTTTTGTGGAGTCGAAAATGAAATTTGTTTTTATCATAGTATGTTAGGTATCTCTATAAGGATTACTAACCAAAAATAAGCTCAATTTATTTAATTATGAAATGATGGCCTAGGAGAGCTTCACAGTACTAATTTTTACACAATTTTTGTACCTTATGAGATTTTCACAAAACTATGAAAAAATTCTGGAATTCTATAAATACTATATGTCAATTCTTTCTTTATGCACAACAAATAAGAACGAATTTGATTTCAAGTATTTAGGAATAGGTATATATAATATATACCCGCGGGGTGATCCGTAATTGGAAGTAGGTGTACACCTCTTTGGAATTATTTTGGAAATATTTGGAAGTACTTGGAAATATTTGAAAGTACTAGGAAATATTTGGAAGTACTTGGAAATATTTGGAAGTACAAGTGGAAGTAGGTGTACAGCATATTAGGTCGCGGTTCACCCCTCGTATATACCGTACGACTCGAACTTGGCCGCTTTTTTACTTATAAATATTGCATTTTCTTGCATCACTATAAAAAAAACACAAAAAAATCTGGGGAGACTTGTGCATATGGCGCGACTTTGCCAATATACCTTATTCGTGTATAAAATTTTAGTGAGAGTATATTATTAAGATAGTGTAATCATGAAATATTTAATTTCGAGATATTCTCACATTTCCCCTGAGTCCAAAAAAGTGTTGTTTTTAATTGTTTAATAACTTAGAGCACGTGACCAACGATTATTATTATTTGAAAAGTTTTTATTTTGCCGTGAGTAGCAGAGTTGTTGATTCAGAAAGATGTTTATTTGCATCAAGCAGAGGACAACCCATTTGTTTCTCTTTATGAATTATTATTAAATCTTGAATAGATAGATTTTACTAATAATGGAGCAAGCAGCAAAGATTTTAATAAATATTAATTATTTTTCCTCTGCCTCTTAGTTTTTCAAAATATATAGGGTGGACATTTACATCGTAAAAAGAAGAATAGAATAAACGAGTTGGCGAATATGTCAGTTAAATTTCTATCTAATTTATTATATCGCGAAGGGGTGTTGAATGTTTGAAAATCGAATGTTTTGTCTTTTGATATGATTATTGATTTAATCACGTCAAAACAAACACTATATAGTATATCTTATCTCTTATTATATTAAACGAGCAATTCTTGTATATGTATATATACAGAATCGGTTTCTCGAAAACGGCTCTAACGATTTGGATGAAATTCCCGGGTTATGGTGTTTTTGGGTTGACATTTCGATCTACCACGGTCTCATTTTCGGCTAAGTTGTTTTTGATGGTTTTTTTGTTAATTGAAATAATTATTCACAGTTGGTTGTCTCGATAAAAATGTATAATTACATTTTTTATTCAATTTCGTTTTAATAATTAATTGGATTTTACATTTTAAATCCCACTAATAAATCATTACAAATATTATTATATATTAAAATTAGGCAATTTAATTAATTAGATAGCTAGTTCAAATAATTTTCATTTAAATGAAAAAAACTAATTAGAGGTTTTGAAGATTAAGTGGTAGAACTTGATGCTGAATTGATGGAAAGGCTGCCCAAAGATAAAGAAAACTACTTACTATTTCGATTATTATTGGTAACAATTGCTGAAGAAATAATGGAAGAATCGATTTAATACCAGGTTGATTAAATCAAAAACAAACACATGCATTACAGACCATCGCTCGGTGTTCCAGGTACTTATCTATAAAAAACGGAAAGAACTAAGTTGGTTCTACTATGGGCTATAAAAAATTAAATCACTAAATAAAAAATTTCGTTTTAATATTATTTTTCGCTTTTGAGCTAGAACTGATAGAAAATGTGATATCAAAACATCCCCATAGTTGGTATGATTAAGTAAAAACTAATAATTTAAGTTGTGAAGATGCTATTATTTCAGAGACTCAATGGACAATGAGCTCAGCCATCGTATTGTGGAGTTTGTTGTTTCTTGACCTGGAACTTCCTGCATCACGATTAGCCACTTTTTTATTTATAGGGACTAACAAAAATTAATAACCTAGGGGTTTTCGATCAGATTAAACCACTTTATATATATAGATATATATAATGATTGCACGATTAAGGATAGACTGGATATTTTTTTCGCTAATGTTTATGTTCTCTGTTGCGAGCCCGATTTAATCGTTATTAATTCGAGACGTGTCTCACGGAAACTCTACAACCGGATAGTCTAATAATATGGCTGTTAATCAATAGCTGTTGGTGGGTGATAGTTATCAACTGGAAGAAAAAAAGAGAGAAAAGTGGAGCCTACAAGGCACAGCCTCCGGGTGATGATGTTTCTTAACTGCGTTCCTATCTGATAACCGAAACCGCCCACACGCTCCGAGTGAAAAGTAAAGAGCACCGGCTCAGCTGAACACGGATCTGACTTCCCGGGGGTTTGGAACAATTCGCAAATAGACATCATGAAAACTATTCCAATTAGTATGGTTTAACACTCGTTTATTTTACTTGCTTTCTCTGTCTGTTTGTCTTCTGATCATAATTCGACTCTAACTAACCAATTTTTTATAAACTTTACTAAAATATTACTTTTTTTTATTTTAAAAAAAATGATTTAATGTATTAATGTATATATTAGCGCACAGCGTGGGCACGCCAAGTTCGAGCATTAGCCGTACACACTGTACCTACGCTATTTTCACGAAACATTTCGAGCCACTTTCAATCCCCCTGCAGCCAGTGGCGGATTTAGGTTCAAGAGCGCCCTTGGTCCCGTCCGATATGTCGCCATTTTTGCTTTAAAGCAGTAATTATTATAATACAGGGATGTTAAGAGAGTTTACTTGCCAAAGTAAGCAGATATTGGCCTTTTTATAAATAAAGAAGATTCAATTCTATCTTTATGCGGAAACATTTTTATTGGCCGACCACCATGGCTGTTTAGTTTCGGTCTACTAGGAGACCATTGTCCAGGCCTGAAAAATTATTATAATTACATTTTTTTGCACGAAATTTTCTCTGGAGAGAGACGGACTGGTAGAACTTTTAAATGAAAGTAATGGAAGGCAGCCCAGGGGTAATGAGGAAAGAAAAAATTAACACATGTCCAAATAAGGTGTAATTTATTGGAATCCTTCCTCCTTTCCTTTCAAACCGACGTTTCGGAGGATTCTTCCCTCCTTCTTCAGGGTTTCAAGTGGTCAATGAAGGAAACAAATAAAATGCTTCCTTCCTCTCTCCACAGCAGTGTTTAAAACTTTTTTCTTCCTTAGCAGAAGCATAGAAAAACAATTTTTTTCCCTTCTTTTTCTTAATTATAATTAAGATAATTATGAAAAATAAGGAAAAAAATTGTTTTTCTATGCTTCTGCTAAGGAAGAAAAAAGTTTTAAACACTGCTGTGGAGAGAGAAGGAAGCATTTTATTTGTTTCCTTCATTGACCCCTTGAAACCCTGAAGAAGGAGGGAAGAATCCTCCGAAACGCTGCCGGTTTGAAAGGAAAGGAGGAAGGATTCCAATAAATTACATCTTATTTGGATATATGTTAACTTTTTCTTTCCTCACTACCCCTGGGCTGCCTTCCATTACTTTCAATTATAATCAAACATCTAATTTACGAATATTAAAAATACTTTATTTTGAGATTCATTTTAATTTAGATATAATAATAAATTTCTTAAAATTAATAAATAAATAACTTTTTTATGGCTATTCACATATCACATAAACTCTTTTTCTTGCTTTATCTCGCGCAAAAACATCAATTATATCCTCATAATCAATTTTTGCGCCAATTCAAAAGACAACAATGCAAGTCCATTAAGTCTGACCTGGTCCATACTTCCACGCAAATAGCTTTTCACTCTTTTCTGGGTAGAAAAGTTTCTTTCTCGAAAACAATTTATAGATGGAATACTTAAATATACTTCAACTTAAATACTTAAATTGACCATGACAGTTCATTTTATCAAAAACATTTTTTAAGCCTTTAAAACAGCATTATCAATAGTATCTTTAGCTTTATGACCAGTATTTGGAATAAATTCTAAAAACCTCTCTACTATTTCACCATTTTCACGTATAATCTATTAAATATAGTAAGCTAATCGACAATAATACCAAAATAATTAGCGTTTTGAAATTCAATACAAATTCGTTGTAATATTTTATCACGAAGAAACTTTTTGTTTAACAATTTAATAATTATTTTAAATATTTTACTGAAATTTGTTCATCTATTCACAGCAAAACTAAGCCAAATAGATTTTTAAATTTTAATCGTTCTTTAAATTTTGCAGCCTCTAAAATTTTGGCGCCCCTAAAATTTTGCCGCCCGAGGACTAGGCCTCACGGGCCTAAGCGTAAATCCATCACTGCCTGCAGCTCAGAACCCATTTGAGATATAGAGCTGAAATTATACACTTGTAATTATGTAATCGATCTTGTAGAGAGTACCGAATTTCAATATTATAGCATAAATAGATTCTGAAATATGGACCTGAGAAAATGGCTAATTTTGGCTTTCACTCACTGGTCATTTAAACCTATACGACTTCTAATCAATTCAGAATTATGAAATTTGGCAAGTTGGTAGAGTTTGGGATATAAATAAAGGAAAAATTCAAAAAACCCAGACTTTCCCTCTTTCAATCCTTTAAATGGAGGAGTGAAGATTGTAGTGTGAATTTGCATCTATTATATGCAAGAATCCTAGAATGCTAAAATTTCGTATCTTGGTAGAGTTTCTGGCATTAATAAAGGTCAAAATATTTGCACAAAAATCTTATCTACCCTTAACCCCTACAATGAAGGGGTGAAGATTGTAGTGTAAATTTGCATCTATTAAATATGTAATAATCCTATAATGCTAAAATTTGGTATATATAAACTTTGGATCACAAATGAAAGAAAAATTAGAAAAACTCAGACTTTTCTTCATTCAATCATTAAAATTAAGGGATGAATATTATACGGTAAATTTGTATCTATTAAAAATACAATGGTTCTAGGATGTTAAAATTTGCCTTATTGGTAGAGTTTATGTGATTAATAAATGTAAAAATATGTCTTAAAAACTTTACTACATTTAGCAGCTAAAATGAAGAGGAGAACTTTATAAGCCTCTTCACAAAAAAATTAAATAATTAAATAAAAATTAAAGATACATATTAGCTTACAAAAAGAAGAGAAATCCCTCCCAAAACATTTCTGAAAAAAAAACAACAAAAAAACAGGCCAAGTTCGAAAAATTAATGGAATCTAGGATGCTGCCAAGTTAAATTGGCCAAGAATAATTAGGTCGAGACAATTAAAATCCATACTTTCCATTTTAAATGACGACCTGGATTTGTGAATTCTATATTTTTAATTTAAATTATTTTCCTGAAACTTGCCTGGTCACGTATTTAATTAATTTAGCCTTAAGTGGCATAATGCGTAACAGCCAAGTTTCAGGAAAATAATTTAAATTAAAAATATATAATCCATAATTTTAGGCCGTCATTTAAAATGCGTTTTATTTAAAATTACTATGGTTTCGACTTAATTATTCATGGCGAATTTAACTTGGCTGCACCATATATTCCACTACTTTTTCGAACTTGGCCTGTTTTTTTCAGTTATTTTTTGAGTGGGATATACCATATGTTACATCTAATTTGTGAAATTGCCTATTTCTGGATGTTTACAATTCACAACCAAACCCTCTACTCTGATTGGACGGTCATTAATTTGACGCACCAACCACATATGAATTTTCGTACCAAAGATAAATGGCAGTGAGTCCCCTCCCCTCTTTTTACTGATGTAGTGTCTATACCTCTCGAGGCTGACCCCACGCCCTTATTATCAATTCTAGTTACGCCAATGATTTTGATAATACACATTAAAGTAATAGCCTTTTAATAATGTATTTAAATTAAATATCAATATAATAATTACCTGGAACACCGAGCGATACTCGGTAATGCACTTGTTAGTTTTTGATTTAATCAAACATTTGTTTTATTTTGATTCAACCACCTGTTAATAATTAGTTTCATTAAAAAACTTATAAAAAATTTTTTTCCCAAAAGTGAGACCTGTTATTATTAAATCTATTCTTCCATGTCTTCAGAAATTGTTATCTATAATAATCGGAACGTCAAAAATTCAATACCAATTCAATTCAATTTAATCGGAATTAGTAGTTTTCTTTATCTTTGGGTGGCCTTTCCATCAATTCAGCATTAAATTCTACCTCTCCATCTTCAATACGTCTAATTAAATTTTTTTTATTTAAATGATAATTATTTGAACTAGCTATCTAATTAATTAAATTTTCTAATTTTAATATATAATAATATTTATAATGATTTAATAGTGGGATTTAAAATTTAAAAAGCAATTAATTATTAAAAGGAAATTGAATAAAAATGTAATTATACATTTTTATTGAGACAACAACATGTGAATAATTATTTCAATTAACAAAAAAACCAATGAAAAACAAATTAGCGGAAGATGAGACCGTGACAGATCGAATTGTCAACCCAAAATTCATCCAAATCATTAGAGCCGTTTTCGAGAAACCGATTCTATATATATATATATACAGGGTGGTCCCGAATTCATGGTACAAACGTTAATGGTAGGTACAGGACATTGTAACAATGAGTTATTGTATAGGAATGTATAGTCGCAAGTGACGCGGTGAGGCGTAAACAGGGGAAATAACGGCTATACATTATACATACATTATACACTATATTACTATTACACTATACATACATATACATATTACATATACTTATTACACTATACATTCCTATACAATAACTCATTGTTACAATGTCCTGTACCTATCATTAAAGTTTGTACCATGAATTCGGGACCACCCTGTATATACAATAATTGCTCGTTTAATATAATAAGAAGATTAATGAAAATAAGTTGAATGGCTACACTCATAAGAAGAATCAAATATAGAGCAAGGTTACAAACAAATCAACGCATCCATACAATTTTTCACAATTAAGGTAGTTGTTTCGCGACAATACTAGCTAAAAGTTAATGCTAGAGTATATATGTTAGAACAGACAATAAGGATTCATAATTCATAAGCCCAAAACTTTTTGCTGTTTATGTACCAATTCTAGCCAATCCCTTGCTCATTTGACAAATCTGTCACCATTGTAAGAGATTAAATATTTTTATATTAAAATGATAGATAAAATATATTTTAAATTTCTATAAAAATCGTTTTGTTATTTTTTAACAAATGTAATCAACGCCTACGTTAAACCTTATGAAAAAAATATTTTTTAAAAATCGGGCGCATTCGCACTTTATACATCTTTCGCTGGTTAAATGAATGCGCTGTTGCCAAATTGTTTTTAGTGTAAATTTTTCATTATTTATTCATTATTATCTCAGAAACTGTGTTGTAACTATGAATCAAAATTGTCCTAAAATATGTATTGGTTATTGTTTAATGTTAGTTTAGTTTTTTATAAAAATGGTAAGAAGGGTTTCTCAATTATAATTAAATATGTATGTAAATTTTCCGATATCCCGTATAGTGCAATGTATAAGAGTCTGAAAAACTCTATTTTTGGAATTTAATATCTCAGGAACTATATTGTTCATAAATTTCGTTTTGCCACCAATCGATGCAGAAGTATTTAAATAATAATCGGTTAAAATTTCAAAAAATCCTAAGAAAACCCATTTGGCGGAACAAGTACCTTAAGGGGGACATTTCTTTCCGAAACGTTTGCAATATTAATAAATTTTTTCCGATTATTATTAAACAATTGTATAATTTAAATTTGAAATAGTACCGAGTTTTTAAAAAGTTTTGGTTAAGTATTTATAATCCCACAGTAACTATATTAATGTATAAATAATTAAGATCTAGACGAGTGAAATTTAAAATATTTTTTATTTAAAAAACTATTATTTTATTTACTATTTACTATTTAATAAACTCCTATTGGATTTTTATGTAGAATTCAAAAATACTAAAATTTATGCCATGTTTCATTTGGAAAAATTGAGTATTAACAGAGTTTTGATTTTCAGAAATAAACGATTATTAGATATGGTTATCCTGGATAAAAAAATTGAATTTTTATGATAAGGTAAGACTCTGAGTATTAACAGCGTTTTGATTTTCAGAAATAAACGATTATTAGATATGGTTATCCTGGATAAAAAATTTGAATTTTTATGATAAGGGTAAGACTCTTTAATGTCTAATTAAGAGTTATAATTAGCCAAATTAATTATACAAATAATAGTTTAATTATTATTAATTTTTAAAGATGAACGCTGAATTGGTAAATTTTACAAACTATCTAAAATAAGTCAGAAATTATAAATTTTAAACATCAAGTGCATTATACAAAATCATCTTAGTTTTTAACACTTAATCTAATGATACAAATATATTTGGGGTGTTCCATTGAAAATAAAAAAGTTGATGGCGATTGTGGCAAAGCAGAAAGTGTCCAAAAGTTGTTAATAATTTATTTAAATAATTTTTATAAAAAAAAAAATAAAACCGACTTCAAAAAAATTAAATTCAACAAATAAAATAATAATAAATTAAAAATCAAATAAAATATACTAAAAGGTATAAAATAATTATATAATTTAGTTACAACGAAACGACGAGATATTAACATGAAATTACTTTTTGAAGTCGGTGCCAAATATATAATTATTTTATACCTTTTAGTGTATTTTATTTTATTTTTAAGTTATTATTATTTTATTTGTTACATTTAATTTTTTTGAAGTCGATTTTATTTTTTTTTATAAAAATTATTTTTATTTTTCTCTTTTTAGTGATGTTATTAATAGTGACTTAATATAATACCTTGCATGCATCTCGTAAGAGAAAGCGTAGGGCGAATGAATCAGAAAATGATAATAAATTCAATTCATAAATATAGAAATTCTCCCGAAACGTTCGCGGTTATAAATGAATGTTATAAGATTTTTTTTATAAAAGATTTTATTTATTATAATTTCGATTATTTGGTCATAAGAATTGGAGATTTACGTTATTTCGTCATTGATCATATCTTCAGAACACTGGATGTGATTCAGAAGCGAGCAATTAAACTAATAGAAGACCCGGCTCTAACCAACTCACTCGACTCCCTGGCTCACCGAAGAACCGTTTGGGCCATTTCTCTGTACTACAGATACTATCACGGTGTCTGTTCAGTCGAGCTTAAATCAATTATCCCCCCTAAAGCCCCTCTTTACGAGAAACACGTGGTTTTCAAACGCTCAGCACCCCCTTCGCTGAAGAAATTAGATAAAAATCGAAAAGCGCTTTCGCCAACTCTTTTATCCCTATGACCTCGAGAGACTGGAACTCGCTCCCTGCCACCATCTTTCCCGGGACTTATAACCTTCACCTATTTAAGGCCCGTATCAACAGATACCTTCGACCTCTACCCAGCCCATAAAATCACCTCTACTTCTTCTTTTCACGATGGAGGGGCCAACCCAGGCCTTTAGGGGTTGCACCTTTTTGGTGTAGCTCCTTTTCTCATTATTTTCATAAAAAAATTGACAGAATTAATACCACCCCTAAGCTACCCTCTTTCCAATAAAAAAATAATCATTAAAATCGGTTTATAAACAAAGAAGTTATGCCTGAACAAACATATCAAAAAAGATCCAATACCAATGAAAAAAAACGGGACCAATCGGAAACTAGACTGAACACAATCCAAAAATAATAATCAAAATCGGTTCACAATTGACGAAGATATGAGGTAACAAAGACACAAAAAAAAAAAAAAAAATCAGTTGAATTGAGAACCTCCTCCTCTTTTGAAGTCGGTTAAAAAGAGCATATTCCAAAACATAAATATGTCAAAGTTCAAAACTTTCGCTCACCTCCTTCCATGAAATCTTTTAATGAACGAGTTCTGTGAAATACCCTGTATAGTACCTACTCATTTCCTTAAATCTAAAATCTAAATGAATTTAAAGATAAATTAGGCATGAGAAAATACCCAGAGCAGCATTTACATTTCGCCAAAGAAAGATAAAATTTATAAGAATGAGATTTTTGCTTCATCTGCTTCATAATTTTTCCATACCATTTGCATGATAGGTGGCCGGTAGTGTAACGAGGTATATGCAAATGTGATCGCAAAGGGGCCCTTTAGTTCAAGAGGCCCATAAAGATCTGAATTTTTTTAGAGAGTAGTTTAAATATTTTTACAATCCCAGTATTCAAACATTTTGTAAGAATGATGATGATTCTAAAACTTGATGTTTTATCATGCAGTTAGTATGAAGCTACTCGGAGGGTTAAAACTGATCTGAACAGATTGAATTGATTCCATCATCTCTTAAAAATAGCTTCAGAATCAAAAGCTGATACTTTTTGAGAAATGATAAATTAAAATAAACATGTAAATGTTAAATAGGTATTTCAAATTTTATTTCGTTAAACAATAAATAGAGAAAGGGAGAAAAGTTTCATGAACACTCTTTATTTATATTTGTAATCAAAATGAAAAAAATTGTAATAAAATTGAAAGTAATGGTAGTGAGGAAATAAAAAAATTAACACATATCCAAATAAGGTGTAATATATTGGAATCCTTCCTCCTTTCCTTTCAAACCGAATTTAAATCACATATAAATAATTATAACTATTTATTGAAAAAACAAAAAATATATAAGAGAATCGAAGCTTTGGTGGATTTTAATTTGGTTTTTGATTGAATACACCAGTGCCTGTCATCTGATTGGCCATCCCAGTGGCTCCATTTTCCATCTACCGTTTGTTAGTGGTAAAAAGCATTTACTTTGCGACATACAACCGGCCCTTAGAATATCTATTTCGAACTTGTTGCCTTTATCGTCCGAAACATTGCATTTGTACAGATCGCTTTTTAGATATGTCAAAGTACTCATCATTGATGAAATAAGTATGATTAGTGCGGAACTTTTATGTAAAATTGATTTGCGATTAAAACAAATTACTGGAAACCACTCTGCAGATTTCGGAAACGTAGATATTATTTTGATAGGAGATTTGCGACAATTGCCACCTGTAAGAGCTACACCAATTTATAAGCCGGTTAGAACCCGCTTAGTTGGGCCACATCTATGGAGAAAATTAAAACATCTACAACTAAATATGGTACCACCATTGATGCAGTTTTTTCAAGATATTCACAAAATATTGAATCACAAATTTAGGTGTGCTTATTTCGGTTATCACAAACCTATAGTTTCTATGATGCAAACACAATAGTTCTCAATTGTTTACATGATTTTTCAATACATATTCTGTAAATTTTTTATAATTTATTTATAAATTTATTATTTGCAATAAATTTATTATTTGAAAAAAATTCTGTTTCCGACATTTTCTTATTTCATTATTATAATACGAGCTTTTCGTGCGTGCCTTCGGCACGCCCTCAACTCGGCCCTCCGGGCTGGTGCCCTGGCGGGCAGCGTCTCGGTCCAAAAATTTTATTCCTCTTAAAAAACCACACTCCAAATGTATACCTGTAAACTCCCGAAAATACATAGTCTCTTAAAAGTTTCGCCTCATTTTCGTCCTGACACAGCTACAGAAATGAGGCTCTAGATATGAATCTGGAAGTATTTTTTTTCTATAATCTACAGCATTGTGATATTTTTTGTGTGGAAATAGATTTATTTAAATAAGTGGGATCGTGTGAGGAGGAGAATTATATTATATCATTTTTTTAAAATTTGGGATCGATAATCGATATAAGGCTCCAAATATTTAAAGAGATCAGGTGTTGTTTGTATGACAGGCTGCTCCATCCAGTATTGCCATGAGAAACTCATATGGGCATGCGTGTCTTAAGTCGTTCAATTTTGTAAAAATCAAAAAATAAGAATAACAAAATTTAGATTTTTAAAAAATTATAAAAAAGTGGCAAATTATTAAAAATAAACAAATAATATATAAATCAAATAAGATGTGATTGATTTCTTTTTCTGTGCGCAAAGAAAAGCGAATTGAATATTTAATTTTTGAGTGGTGAAGGGGGAGTAATAATTATCAATATATTTAATGTTTCTTAATTTAAAATCAATTGGAGTCTTTCATTTCGAAATTTGAGTCCAAATTACGATTATATTTCAAATTTGCCGCAAATATACCAGATGAGCGCTCTCTCTCGGCAGCATTACGTCAGCGTTGCGGCAAATTAATCTAGACAAATATATATAGTATATTTTTTATTCAATATTTTTTATTTTTATTATTTTATTGTTTGTAATCAATGGACAATGCATATCAACGACGAAGAGGCAAAGCTTCTACCGACAATCCCACGACTGTCTGTATTTTTTATTATAGAACATTTCTGTGATCGGAGGATTCTTCCCTCCTTCTTCAGGGTTTCAAGGGTCAATGAAAGAAACAAATAAAATGCTTCCTTCCTCTCTCCACAGCAGTGTTTAAAACTTTTTCCTTAACAGAAGCATAGAAAAACAATTTTTTTTTCTTCATTTTCTTAATCAAAGAAAAAAAATGTTTTTCTATGCTTCTGTTAAGGAAGAAAAAGTTTTACACACTGCTTTGTGAAGAGGAGGAAGGCATTTTATTTGTTTAACCCCTTGAAACCTTGAGAGAAGGATGGAAGATCCTCCCAGCTGATCGTTTTTTAAAGGAAAGGAGGAAGGATTCCAATAAATTACACCCTTATTTAATATGTGTTAGTTGCTGCTCCTCCTCTATCCCTGGAGTTAGTACTTCCATTACTTTCAATTAAAAGTTATACCAGTGCGTCTCTCTCAGAGAAAATTTCGCTGCAAATAAAAATATTAATTTTTTCCACAACAGATGAAAGCATTCTAAACACCCTGTAGAAGAAAAAAGAAAAATATCAACATTTTCTTAATAGAGTTTGAAACTTTTTAAACACCCTGTATTGGTATCTGATTAATTATAATTATTATTGGTAATTATCTTGTATGCGCCTATAGCTTCCCCCAATTTCTATTTTCCTTGTTTCTTTTTAAAAAACACACGTAATAAGATTATCATTTTCTACGAATTGTGTAAAGATAAAAAAGTCTGCCAATTTATTTAATTTCGTTTTAGTTTCAAGTGAGCCTTCCTGAGTACAAGTTCGATTTTCTCTTGCTAATCAGAGGGGAATATTCGGCATTTTCCATGGCAACTGGGAGCAAATAAAGTTAGTACATTCTTCTGAATTTGATTTATGAGTTCCTCACTTTAAATATTGTCATAATATTTTAATTGCCTTATAAATAAAACAATTTTTCAATTATTTATTCAATATAAAATGTTTAATTTGATTATTTTCATGTGACATTTTTTAGTACCCATCAAAAAACTCTTTCTGGTAAATTTTGAAATTTTTTTGATCACCGGTTTAAAAGATATCGAATTTCGGTTTTTCGCTCATAACTTCTTCAAAAATGGTCCAAATTCAATTTTTTTTTTGAAATTTTTGTTTTTTTACTACTTACTTTTTAGAAAAAAATACAAAAAAAATTATTTAAAGTGTTTTTATATGCGATTTTTGAGTTTGAAAATTTTAATCTTGTTTTTGAAACTGTATGTACTCTTCGATTTTTTTGATAATTTTTTTATTTTAAACTTCTATTCATTCTACAAATTTTAAGACCGGGTTGATAGTGGTCCTATGATAATTACTATTTTTTTTCGATTTTCATTTTGATTTTGATTTTCTTTCAACAAACTAAAATACTAATTATTTATTTTAAACACCTGTTAATGATAAAAATTAATTCAAAATAATTAAAAAAAGAGAACTCAATACCAAAAAGTGGTTTTAATAATGATTAATAGCGAATAAATTTTTTCGAAATTTTCAAAATCGAAAAAATAGTAATTATCATAGGACTACTATCAATCCAGTCTTAAAATTTGTAGAATGAATAGAAGTTTAAAATTAAAAATTACCAATAAAATCGAAAAGTACAGTTTCAAAAACAAGATTAAAAATTTTCAAACTCAAAAATTGCATATATAAAACACTTTAAATAATTTTTTCTTGATGGGTACTAAAAAATGTCGTAAAATGAAGTAAATCTCAAAATTAAAATTTTTCAAACCATCCGATCTGACGTGGAATGCCTCATATATTTTCTAATCTTTGTTTTTTTTTTTTTAATTTTTTACTGAGGGTTCGGAGACCCCCCCGCCCCGCTCCCCTCCAGGGGCCGCCACCCACAGGTTGAAATACACTGATCTAGGAGTATTTGATTCATTCGAAAATATCCATTTTCTTTTATTGAGTTCATTAGTTTCTAGAAATGTCTGAAACATGGACATAAATCATTAACAATTTTATCAATTTTATTTACCTATGTATCTGTCTGGATTTCGACCCCCTCGATAACTCAAGAACAGAAAGTTAAAGAAAGTTTGTTCTGGGGCCAAAATATTTTTGATTTTTTTTTAATAAACTTGAATTTGGCAAACAAATTTATATTAATAAGATGCAGCTTTTTGAAAAGTTTCAGCTCAAACGTTCACTGGCCCGAAAATTGCTAAATCCCAACATTTGCCGACCCCCTAAAGAATTCTGGAAAAAGTTTTCTATGTTTCCTTCAAATTATTCATTTCAACTTTAATTCTTTTTAAATAAACTCAGAATTAAAATAATCAATAACTCATTTATTCATATTTTCGGTGATTAAAGAAAGCACGAGAGATTGTTAACTGCTGAGATGTTAGAGATGATTTTTATTGTATGTGAGAAGGGTTGAGTTAAAATGCATTCCGGGGCATAGGCTTTTGTCCTCTAAATTTAAAATAAAAACTTCTGACATATAATTAAATAAATAATCCCTAACACCTCGAATTTGAAATTTGACAATCTCGTATTTTTGAAATCTTAACTCTGCTACTCTCGACAATTTGAAATTTTATATTCAGTTTACATCATCCAAAGGTCAATTGGAGAAAAACGTAGAGTCTGTATGTTGTTAGTTTAAGTCGCCCTAATAACTGCATTTACCTGCCAAGTTTCAACTTTCTACCTCAAACAATTGTAAAATTCCCCCAAAGTCCGCGTTTTGAATAATTCTGCACTTTATTCTTTAATCCTATTTTTATTTTTGATTGTATATTGATGTTGCTATTGTTTTTGATGTATACAATTATTATATTATTGTTTATAGTTATTGTAGTACATTATACAATGTTAGTAAGTATAATCGTGATATTAATAATTTAGTTTAAATGCTTTTGTATGCTCTGCTTTAAGCTTTACCCTAGAGTATTGTTATGAAATGAATAATTAATAATTTTTAAGGAGGTGGGCCCTCAGCTTAATGCAAATAAACATATTTAATTTTATTTTCTGCATTTGTTCAAGGGTTAGACACAGAAATAATAAATAAAATAATTTTAAAAATCACTAATATTTAGTGATACATTTACTAAACAGTTTAGGTCAGCCACTGGTAGATTATCATCAGTACTACTAAAATAATGAAACATTTATATTACAATTATTATCACACACATAAAAATTCAAAAAAAGAGAATTATTACTTCACAAAAAAAATATTATACATACAATTAATTAGTGTTTTATATTTTGGAAATTGTCCATTAATCATTACATTCTCAATCCCATATATAGATATTATAATTGTATCTTTTAAAATCTGTTTTATTGACAATTACTTTACTAGACTAACTTAAACAATCATCAATCCTTCTCATTATTTATCTAAATTAAAAACCCATCATAAACAAATAAATTTTTTTTGGCCATTTAATGTTATATGTAGCCGGAAAGACGGAGAGGGGGTGAGTTCCAATCTCTAGAAGCCATAGGGATAAACGAATTGCCAATAGGTTTGTTTGGTTAAGTAGTAGTACACATTGAGCTAACAACAAAATATAATTTATTTGTATCGTAATGTCTATAAAAAAAATAGTTTTAACTATCAAAATTATTAGTTTAGTCAGATAAACGCAACAATATTTCGAATCTTATTTTAAAATAACAAACAAATAAGAATGGCTATTTCTTTCAGTCTGATATTTGTCTCTCTATTACTCTTGTTGAAGTTTATTAATATTATTTGTTATGGTATATCACTCGCATTCATAATAAGTATTAATTAAAACAGGAATATGCAGGGAATTGGACAATAAATAAAAAAACAGAGTTTTTATTAAATGGGCGAGACGTTTCGTCGATTTATTTCGACTTCCTCAGTGGCCTATTTTTATCACTCTTTAGTCCTAAAGACAATTCCACTGTGTGCGACGAAACATCTTTAATCTTTTGTATTACAACTACAATAATAATATTTATTATTAAATTCTTGGCCTCAATTATTCAACAATCTTGAACCTTTTTTATCTCCTTTCAACAATTAAAAAATCAAAATTCTTATAAAAAAGATGTTTCGTCGCATAGTGGGAGTGTCTTTTGATAAAGTGTATTAGAATGGGCCACTGAGGAAAGTCGAAATAAGACGAAACGTCTGACCATTTTAATAAAAACTCTGTTTTTATTTGTTAGTCCAGGCCCTTGCTTTCCTGTTTTAATTATTTATTATGTTATTTTTCTCATAATTATAGTGAACGCTATTTCTTTTACTTAATTTAATGCTATTTCAAATAAAAGTATCCGATACTTAAAATCCGTTATAATAAATGATAGCGGACCGCGGAAGTTGGTCAGCCCTGGCTGCAGCGGGTCTAAGGCGGGGGTATGCACTCATGGCGCATCTAAGCTCATATGTGGAAAAATTGGCATTCCTCCTTTTGAACGATAAATAAGAAGTATATATCTCAAGAATTTCGGAATATATAATCATTTCATGGGGCGACGGGTCATTCGGCAAATACAAAACCCTCTCCTTGCGTGCGGCTATTTATAAATGTTTCATTTGTTTTTTCTGAAAGGCATGAACAAATAAAATATGTGAAGTTGAAGCCCGGGCCTTGAAAACTAATTAAAACACGAAACTAAACTCTCAACTAAGTCTAGATTTTAAAGGGCACAAATACACTACTAGAGTAACTGTAGGTAGAGAAGACTGCCCGACTAATCGGAGTCTAAAGTAGGCGTGGTCACAAGTGCAGCTTAGCCCAGTTTTGAAATAAGTGATACTTAAGCCACGCCTACTTCATTGTGTGGACAGTTCGATCTAGCTAGAGATTCTTTACTAACAATTAAATTTATAATGAGATGTAGGTATATTTTTATTTATATTTAGGTGTATTATTATTTGTTTAAAGCAGGGTAAAACCTCTTGAGCTCTATCAACTCTGCTACTCTTGGCAAGGAAATATTTTCAAATAAACAATATTTTACATAAATCTTCCTCTTTAAGGATAATTTAGTCTTTTTGAAATTCGACATTATTCATGAACTTTGTATCTTTCTACTAACTTTCTTATCAAATTTTCATAAATTATTTTGATCAATTTAATCGCGATTAAATTGAATCAAACCGATTTCTAGTGCTTTTGAGATCAAGTATATATATTGTTGCCAGAACAATAAAGAATGAACAAAATGGGATAGAAAAGGATTGTTGGTCGGCCAAGGTCGCTCGCAATAAGTATTTTGCATCCCATTAGGTATTGATTAGTTGGTTGTGTAGGAATATGCCTAGTCTTGGCTTGAGGGGCCCCTTGTTCCATGTTGGTTGTACCCTGAATATTTAATTGATTTCCTAGTTAATCCCAAATGTTTACTTTCTTCTTGGCGGACAGATTTTATCATTCAATATTTAAATTTCTCAATCCAAGCTGTTTCTACGATATTACAAAGGAATAGCGATCTAGAGTGACGTTTACTCTCCCGGGATTTCAAAGGTCAAATTATCTGGCAAAATAAGAAAAAAACAGAGGTTTCATCGGCATTGGCATCAGGTGAACCAACGCTTTAAAATTAATAAGCTGCAAGAAGGGTTAGTTCGAGAGGTGAAACCGCCTTTATCTGAGATTTAATTATAAGTAGATTCTAGGTGAGATTTCAAGCATGCTTAACTTAAGTTATAAAATTCAATATCACAGTGAACTGGCCATTAAACAGACTAATATATATATATATATATAGGTAGGAATTTATAGAATTTATATTGGGGAGGGGGATGCAAAGGTAAATCATAATTTTTCTTATTGTAGCGAAAAAGTCGTGAAGTAAAAAATTCAGAATTGTTTCTTTTATAAAAATATTTTTTATAAAAATGAATTTTAAAACACGTTAACTGCCATCAGGGCCGGCTCTTTGCGGTAAGCAAAAGTGACACGGCTGCTTCGGGCGCCGTGCCTAGAAGGGCGCCAAAACCCAACAAGAAAAATTAAAAGATTAAAAAAAAAAAAGATTTTAAAGGTGTACCGAATACATCGAACAATCTGGACAATTATTCATTTAATTAGAGCAGGGGCTTATCAAAAAAAATATTCGGAGAGGGGGTTGCCAACTTCATATATATAAATGTGTGTGTTATTGGTAAATAAAGTAAAAGTTATCAAAATAATTAAAAAAAATACTTATACACATTTAAGTAAAGTATAATATCAGAAATTATTCGTCATTTTAACAAATTATAGAAAAAAAATTTGTAAAATAAAATATTAAATTTTTATACAAAGGGGCCATTTATTAAATACGTCACGCAAAATTTCGCCTTTTGGACCCCCCTTCATAACGCTGCGTCACATTTTCTGAGACCCCCCTAACAAATATAACGTCACAAAAGATAGACCTCCCTTCACACACCTAATAAACCGAGGGTGAACCTCGACCTAATATCGTGTACACCTACTTCAACTTCCGCTTTCATTGCCAAGTAGAAGACAATAGATGAAGGGGCATTATCTAATGAATTCGAAAATAATTCCACATAATTCCAAAAAGATATACACCTAATTCCGATCGCGGTTCACCCCTCGTAATAAACTATTTGTTGCTGACAAGTTAAGAAAAAAATTAAAATAAAATTGATGAAGTGCAAACGTCGCATTTATTTAGACCCCCCTTCCCCTCTTCTCACATATCAATACGTTAGCAACCCCCCTCTCCCCTTTGATGCGAAAGTATTTTATGAATGGCCCCAAATAAGAAAAACATATATTCAAAAATAATAGGAATGACACATTTTATCCTTCTATTATATATATTTGGGGGCTATTGTTATTAAATGTAATAAAGGGGGCCGAAAGGGAAATTTGCTTCAGGCGTGAAAATCTTTAGACCAGGCACTGATTGCCATGTGAATTAAAATGGGCCCAGTAATAATGTATAATTTTGTATAGACGAATAATAACTTTGTTTTGGCAATGTGTACTGTGTATGGTACCAGGTTACACTTGTCCCCGGAATGTTATTTTTGGCACTGGGGTTCAATTCCCGAGAAAGTTATAGAAAATTATCCATAACAGCTCAGTTTTGAAATTTAAAATTGCCTAGGTACAAAAATATTTTTCACTTCAGGGACCAGGTTGATCATCATCATCATTCGAATATTTCATTGATAACAAATAAAATGAAACGTACTCGATGTATTAATAAAGTAAGTACTCAAAATTTTTTACAATTTCGAAAATTAAATAATTCTTATTTTTTAAGAATTACTTAAAAATAAAAAATGAGGTAAAACGGGTTGTAGCTTGATAGTGAAATATTTTGTTAAATTGTAATAAGTTTGGAGGTGAAGTTGGTGGTGTTTCACAGTAAAGAAGATGCATAAAATAAATTGAGTTAAAACATGTAGTTCTATATATCGATATATTTCGGGTGATTAGCCATCATCAGGAGTTTTACAGAGACTTACACAGTCTTTGTCAAGCTCCTGATGATAGGCTAATCACCCGAAAGATCTATCAATATGCTCAATTTATTTTATTCATTACTTCCTTACTGTGAAACACCATCAACTTCACCTCAAACTTATTCTTCTTCTTCTTCAAGTACTCATACATACTCGATTCCGAATACTATGAAGATTATCCTCTCCATTGTAATTTTCCTGGGAAAATTTTTCACAGTGGTTTCCCATTGCCTTACCCAGAAGTAATCAGCCGGTCCCATATTTGCAGCTAGTTGGGATTGAACCCGCTCTAGCTTGATTAAAAGGCATGCATTTTAACCACTCGGCCAACCTGACTTCCTTCAAACTCATTTACTAATTAGTATTCTATTATAATTTCGTTGCTCGATTTAATTTCGGTTTGGTTCTAGGTGAGATTTTAAGCATTTATAACTCATGATATAAAATTCGATAACATAGTAAATTGGCGAATTAACGGACTAATAAATAAGTAAAGTGCCCTTTACCCGCTGCTTG
Source organism: Forficula auricularia (assembly GCA_024734495.1). Taxonomy (NCBI): domain Eukaryota; kingdom Metazoa; phylum Arthropoda; class Insecta; order Dermaptera; family Forficulidae; genus Forficula; species Forficula auricularia. The sequence goes on along the minus strand of JALMQS010000128.1, from coordinate 29,274,218 downwards.
ACAGATTTCCCCGAGTCTGACAAGGGCAACGATCATTTTTTTTATTACTTTAATTCTCTTGCTTGTGTGTAAAACAAAAAAAATGTTATGCTACACAGCGTTCTAATAAATATTTAACCTGAGTTATTTAAAAAAATAAGGAATTTCAGGATTTTCAAAAACTTATAAATTTTAAGCCCCGAGGGCCATGGCTTACTTACACTAATTGATCCCAAATTTCACACGAATTAGTTATTTACATAAAGGAACAAAATTGGCAGGGTACCACACAAAAGTTGTAAAGTCGAAAATAAAAGGACCACCCTAATAATATATATATAATAAAGCCGACTCTCGATAATTCGAAATCCAAGGGACTACAAGAAAAATTCGAATTATCAAGAAGTTTTGAATTATTAAGAGGAAAGAAAAAAAAATCGAATTATTAAGAGCTTTTATTATATTTTTGAAAATAGTGTATGAGACTTACATAGATTTTATATATGTATATGTAGCCTCAAGTAAAAAAGTAAAAATAATGAAATCGATAAAAATGATCAAAAAAAATACATATGTACATTGTACATGTATTAACATTGCAATAGATAGTAACTAGAGACTGGATTTTTTTATGCAGTAAAACCTGCCAAAATATGCCATAAAATTTGCAGTTAAAATGCTGGAATATGCAAGTAATATGCAGTATACGTTGAAATATGCAAAAATATGCAGTAAAAGATAGCCAAATAAATTATTTTTATGCACTAAAAAATTAAAATTGAAGACAAAAATACTATATATTTGAAGGAATGCTATTAAAGGAATAAAATGATAAAGTAAGCTATAGACACCAAGTGTCAAATATGTACTTTTATTGCGTAAAAAATTGCACAAAATTCTCATTACATTTAATATATTAAAAAATCTTTAAACTCAAAGAAATAATAGGTGCACTTGAATAAAATCAACATAATAAATTTAATAATGTTTCAAAAATGTGAACGAAAAAAATACGAGGGAGGGGGGGGGGTAGTTTTATTTAACAGAAAGCGATTGTATTGCTTTTATTTTTTATATTAACCATCTCTTCCTATTGACGTACAAATAATAAACTAATAAAGAAATAATGCAAAATTTGACCGGCTATAATCTGATCCCTACACTAATTTACACACTCAGTTCCGCACACATATAATCACACACGTACACTCAATGGCCAAAATGGGCTATAGTTCTCCGAAGGCCATTAATAAAAAGTAACATAGATTAACAAAAATCATTAAAGTTTGATTGTAATGTGAATAATGTATGTTAACAAGTATTTTTTTAAATTATCTACAGGATATTATGTCCACGGTCACTTAAAATTGATTTATACGTTGAAAAGGAGCGGTCCACATCCACAGACGTAATGGGGGCGAATTTAAAGGAACTTAAAACCCCCACTTTTATTTTGAAAGAAAAAGATTGCAAACTTTTCGGCATTTTCGAGTAGAGTATAGTATCTAGTCAAGTCAAAGTACAACTGAATAATAAGAAAAATAAGTGGATTGTTGTTTTTTAGCTATGTTTACATCCTTTGTAATCCGTCCAACACTACACTCTTGTCGTTGAGGCCTATTTTTGTTTTCTTCGAATTTAAATTAGTGTCCCTCTGTTTTATTTCTTCTTTTTTTTTCATTCTTTCTCCGAAAAGTTACTTTTAAAACATCTGTATTTGGCGCGAAATATGCAATTTTATGCAATATCCTTCAAATATGCAATTTTATGGAATATTACTCAAATATGCAAAAATATGCAGTATAAAATTTAACCCACAGTATCCTAGATTCATGATCGGGTAGACAATTGATCTCCTGGGTTGTATTTTGGCAAACAAAATATGCAATTGCATAAGAATCCGAGTCTCCAATAATAAAATACCTAATTAAAAAAATAACGAATAAATGAGGAGTTAACATTGCTAGGAAAAATTTGAATTATAAAGAAGGGAAGTGGCCTAGTTCGAATTATAGAACGTTCTCTCCCCCTCTTGTTACGAAAAGGATTTCGAGTTATCGAGCGTATCAAAATACACAGCATTTTTTCGATTTACCGAAGTTAACAGCTGAAGAGTTCGAATTATCGAGAGTCGGCTGTATATAATTTATTTGTTAGAGACTATAGTTTAAAAGGTTTGACTTTTATCATGATTGTTAATACTAAAAAAAAAAATAAACCTTAGTTCTCCCTTTCCCGTTTATACCCCGTAAAATTATTATGATTAATTAGAAATGTTGTATCTGCTATTTTTCACGGGTTGAAATACTCGATTGGATGTAGGATTTAAGTTGTTAGAGTATACTGATGGTCCCTCAACAAATGAAAATCTTTTCAATTTTAGCCGTTTTCTTTAAAAAAGAATACCAGAACTCTCTTAGTATCGCTACAATATCCCTCTATCAGAGCATTGTGGTTCGTAAACTAAATAAAATACAAATTTGAAATTTACATCTTATCTTTATTCATATTCCCCGAATAAATTTATATTTTAAATTAATTCACTTGAAAATGACATTGCGGGAAGGTCGCATTTTTAACCAATTTTTGTACCCATCGGAAAACGAAACCACGTGATCGAAATGTGTAAAAAGAGTTGATAAATTTATTTATTTTCTCCTTACCAACAATATATAAGAACAAATTTGATATCATAAGTATTAGGGAAATTACAAGGTTTTTCGAATTCTTCTCCGAGTCCCACACCAACTTGTCTTTTTTTCTGCATATTTTATGTATTACTATAAATCACCATATCAACAATAGATAGGGAAATGTAGTAAGTTGGCTTTGATGCTAAAATGTTTGTGTTTTCATTACGAAAGACTAATTTGGATTTCGGGTTCCTTAGCTTCAAAACTTTTTTTCAGATGAAACGTGTTGAAATCCAGAAACGAATTGAATCTCTGTATAAGGAGCTCTCGAAATGTTGTAACTAATGAGCTGAAATTTGACACACAAGTGCACTTTAGTTCAAACTTGCCAAAATACCATTGCTAGGTTCGTTTCAATCGACTCGTAGGTAATCGAGAGCTCTCACACCTAGAGGTTTAATTAAAATAATTGTTTTATCGATTCCAAAATATATTACTATCCAATTCCATGACATAAGCTATCTATTAGTGAAATAAATATTTCACTCATCTTATATGGTTCAGACTGAGAGAAATGACAAAAATACTTGATATACCTACACTTACTTATTTCAAATCGTAAAATAGCAGTAACATTAAAAATTGCACAAACCATCAAAATTTTTGCAGATTAAGTACTGAGTCTTAAAAAATTTGTTTTTTCTACAATTGCAAAAATTGAATTTTTCCAAAAATAAAAATTCATATCACAAAAAGACTCCAATAGATATAAAATATTGAAAAGTTGAAACGAGTCTTTGACGAAATATCTCTCTCTCTCTTTATTTATTTAAGAGTTCTAAATAAAATATACCTAGATAGATTTCTAACTGGGGACTGAAGAGATGACACTATAGGTCTTAAAGGAATCTTTTATATGAATTTTTCGGAGACAATAATATTTTGTACATATAGCATTTTGAGTAAATCTCTTATTGTATTAATCTATTAAACAGAATTTTGAATGGAGTGGTGGGTTCTTTTTTAGATTCTTATATTATGTACCTACCAGGAGCGTAGCCACGCGAGGGGGGGGCGTCAACCCCCCCCCCCCCCCCCAAGGGCAGGGCTCATGGGATGGGTAACGGCAACGACAAACCGTTTCTTATGGCAAACTAACCGTAATTAAATATATTTCATATGTTTAATCAAGAATTATGTTCTTTTTTTAATTTCTTAAGAACCTTCCTACTTGTTTTAATAAAAAAAAATATTTTGCTTTGTGGATTGACACTTTCATGAAAATTTTCTGGCGACGCCACAGGAAGTTTTTTTCTTTGAATTTAGAAAAAATATTAATTTTAGAAATGATTGAAATGTTAAACAACAACAGTTCAATTAACAGAAGGTTAGATATGGACTGTTTTTCTAATATTTATAAAAAAAATATTATTCTAATTAAGTATCTCGAGGACCAAAAAAAGGCTATATAAATTTTTCATGAAAATTACATTTTAAAGTAGATACTTTACCGTAAGATAGTACATTCTTTTTGAATTTTTTAAAATTTATTTATTTGGTCGGTTTATCTGATTAATAATAAATAAATAAACATATTAATATTTCAAATGACTATGGATAAAGTCTAGGAACGATCCGTTGCAGTTTACTATTTCTATTTTGAATTCAAATAAAGGGAGAAAATCTCCCGAAAGTTTGGAGTTTCAATAAACATTAGAAGATTGTTTTTACTTTATCCAATGCAAAGCATGGGTAAAGTATTGCAATCGCTCTCGGGGCAAGCGTGGCTTCAAAGGGTCCTCAGGTAAAGACTACGGAACCCATGGACTCAATTAAAGTCACAAATTGTAGTATTCAATTAGGTTGAATTTTAGCACGTGACGGTTTTGCCAAAAATTACATGCGGTCTCGTCGAGAGGCCAAAAAGTGCGATTTTTTCATTTAGTGCGTGCGGATGTATGTATGTATGTATGGATGGATGTATGTTATCGCTTTTTTGGCCCACGATTTTTTCCACACCGTTGCACCGATTGAAATGAAATTGAAAACCTACCATTAGTTTAACAAAATGAAGCGCTGATTAGTTTTTGGTACATATCGACCCACAAACATTAGTACTTTATTTCAGTACTTTTTTAGTTTTTTCTAAATATCTTGAAAATGACTTAACCAATTTTGATGAAATTTAATATCCTAATTAAGTACCTTGGGGACCACAAAAAAGGATAAATAAAGTTTTTAGTAAAATTATATTTTAAAGTACTTTACTCTAGAGTAAGAGAGTACTTTTTAATTTTTTAAATTCTTTAAAATTTATTCATTTGAACCTTTTAATATAGCTCATTTAGCCTTGCTTAAGTAAGAATGGATAGGCTTCTCTCTGTGAAATGCTAAAAATTTGGGAGGAAATTTTATAAGTAACCATAGCAACTGCGTTGTTTTCTTATCCCTTACCTTTGCAGAATACATAGAGGAATCGACTTTAAACCAAAAATAGCGATTGATTCTCATCTAGTACTTGAGGAATAATCATTCTATATTGGATTTTTGACGTTTCGGTTTTTATTAGTAACCATTGCTGAAGACATAGAGAAATCGATTTTAAACCAAAAATAGCGATTGATTCTCATCTAGTACTTGAGGAATAACCATTCTATATTGGATTTTTGACGTTTCGATTATTATTGGTAACCATTGCTGAAGACATGGAGGAATCGATTTAAACCAAAAATAGCGATTGATTCTCATCAAATACTTGAGGAATAACCATTCTATATTGGATTTTTGACGTTTCGGTTTTTATTAGTAACCATTGCTGAAGACATAGAGAAATCGATTTTAAACCAAAAATAGCGATTGATTCTCATCTAGTACTTGAGGAATAATCATTCTATATTGGATTTTTGACGTTTCGATTATTATTGGTAACCATTGCTGAAGACATGGAGGAATCGATTTAAACCAAAAATAGCGATTGATTCTCATCAAATACTTGAGGAATAACCATTCTATATTGGATTTTTGACGTTTCGGTTTTTATTGGTAACCATTGCTGAAGACATAGAGGAATCGACTTTAAACCAAAAATAGCGATTGATTCTCATCTAGTACTTGAGGAATAACCATTCTATATTGGATTTTTGACGTTTCGGTTTTTATTGGTCACCATTTCTGAAGACATAGAGGAATCGACTTTAAACCAAAAATAGCGATTGAGTCTCATCAAATACTTGAGGAATAACCATTCTATATTTGATTTTTGACGTTTCGGTTTTTATTGGTAACCATTGCTGAAGACATAGAGGTATCGACTTTAAACAAAAAATAGCGATTGATTCTCATCTAGTACTTGAGGAATAACCATTCTATATTGGATTTTTGACGTTTCGGCTTTTATTGGTAACCATTGCTGAAGACATGGAGGAATCGACTTAAAATCAAAAATAGCCATCGATTCTCATCTAATACTTGAGGAATAACAATTCTACATTAGGTTTTTGACGTTTCGATTATTATTGGTAACCATTGCTTAAGACATGGAGGAATCGACTTAAAATCAAAAATAACGATCGATTCTCATCTAATACTAGAGGAATAACCTTATTGCATTCCATTTTTGATGTTTTGACTATTAATGGCAACCTCTACTGAAAACGTGGAAGAATAGACTTAAAATCAAAAAGACTAAAATCTTTTTTGGTAAACAACTCAAGCTTGAGTTGTTTGCCATAAAAGAATTTAGTCTTTTTGATTTTAAGTCTATTCTTCCACGTTTTCAGTAGAGGTTGCCATTAATAGTCAAAACATCAAAAATGGAATGCAATAAGGTTATTCCTCTAGTATTAGATGAGAATCGATCGTTATTTTTGATTTTAAGTCGATTCCTCCATGCCTTCAGCAATGGTTACCAATAATAATCTAAACGTCAAAAACCTAATGTAGAATTGTTATTCCTCAAGTATTAGATGAGAATCGATGGCTATTTTTGATTTTAAGTCGATTCCTCCATGTCTTCAGCAATGGTTACAATAATAACCGAAATGTCAAAAATCAAATGTAGAATGGTTATTCCTCAACTATTAAATGAGAATTATTTTTGAATTAATGTCAATATGAACTACAAATTGCAAGTGATATCTGATTAATAATAAAGGAACAAACATATTAATATTTCAAATGAATTTGGATAAAGTTTAGCAACGATCCGTTGCAGTTTATTTATAAAAGATTTGTATATGGTATAGGTATACCAATATACAATATACAATACATACATATCTTTTATAAGTTAATAGGTATATGTTTATTTGCATCAAGCAGAGAGGGCAGCCTAATTGAATATTTCTCATTAAAAATCAACAACTGTATTATTCTCGGGAAGCTAAATCTTTTCAAAAACAATCCTCTTCAAAGATCAGGATTTAATAAGAATTCGTTCAACTTGTTGAGATGTATAATTCGAAAAAACTCTTATTTTTAATAAATTTCTTTTGTTTCATTCATTATTTGTTGTTTACCTGTGATATCTGTTATTTTAGACAAATAACTGGAAATGAATAAAAAGAAATAAATCATAAATGTCAAAGCTATTTTTCTCATATAATAATAATAATAATAATAATAATAAATAAATAAATAAATATATTATTCAATATTAATATCAAGTTGAAAATTGTCATAAATGGTGCTGGACAGTTTTGTTCCCTTATTTATTCATACTAGAATATTTGGTGGTAAAAACATTATTATATTATTTAACACGAGCTTGGTGCGTGCCTTCGGCACGCCGTCGAAGCTCGGCCCTCCAGGCTGGTGCCCTGGCGGGCAGCGTATCGGTCCAAAAATTTTATTCCTTTTAAAAAAACCACACTCCAAATGTATAACTGTAAACTCCCGAAAATACAGTCTCTTAAAAGTTTTGCCTCATTTTCGTCCTGACACAGCTACAGAATTGAGGCTCTAGATATGAATCTGGAAGAATTTTTTTGCTATAATCTACAGCATTGTGATATTTTTTGTGTGGAAATAGATTTATTTAAATAAGTGGGATCGTGTGAAGAGGAGAATTTCATTATATCATTTTTTTAATATTTGCGATCGATAATCGATATAAGGCTCCAAATATTTAAAAAAGATCAGGTGTTGTTTGTATGACAGGCTGCTCCAGTATTACCATGAGAAACTCGGGCATGCGTGTCTTAAGTCGTTCAATTTTGTAAAAATCAAAAAATAAGAATAACAAAATTTAGATTTTTAAAAAATTATAAAAAAGTGGCAAATTATTAAAAAATAAACAAATAATATATAAAATATAAATCAAATAAGATGTGATTAATTTCTTCTTCTGTGCGCAAAGAAAAGCGAATTAAATATTTAATTTTTGAGTGGTGAGAGGGAGGGGAGGAATAATTATCAATATATTTAATTTTTCTTAATTAAAAATCAATTGGAGTCTTTCATTTCAAAATTCGAGTTCAAATTACAATCAAGTTATATTTCAAATTTGCCGCAAATATACCGACGGCATCAGCGCTCCCTGTCTGCCGACATTACGTTTGCGTTGCTGCAAATTAATCTGGGCTATATATATATATAATTAATATCATCAAGAATCATTTAGATGCTCTTTTGTTTATCTAGCACTAGTTGCGACGCCCGCCATGGGCGGGGTCTTTTAACCCCCCCCCCCATTTTGGTTGGTTAGTTTTTACATTTCTAGCCTTCTAGTGGCTATGTCTACAAAATTTGGTTGAGTTTGAACCAAGGACAAGAAAGATACGAAGCCTTTTGTGTTTTAGTCCACAAAATCAAAAATCCCCCATTTTTCTGTTGAGGGGTCAAATTTCAAAAAAATAAAAATATTCCCGAGATTTAGCATTAATAAACCTATGTACCAAATTTGAATGCTAAAACTTAAAAACTCGAGGAAATAGAGCACTTTAAATATTTCAAAAATTTAACCCAAAATTACTATATCTCTCTTTTGGGGTCAAATAGAGCAAAATACTCAAATTTGTTTTTTTGTATTTCAATGCTTCACCTTTCTAAACCAAACCCATATCGATATCTTTTCTGGTTTAAGAGATCTTGAACAACTTTTGAGACCCTTTCCCCCTTTAGGGTTCGAATTTCAAAAACCCCTTCTTAGCACAGCCATAAATCGTTGAAAGAATATACACTGCAAATTTCATCTTCTTAGGTCAAGCGGTTTAGGCTGTGCGTTGATAGATGAATGAATGAAACATTACCTTCTCTTTTTATATATATTTTAAGAATAATTGACTGAAAAAAAAAATTTAATCGAATAATTAATTTAGGGACGATCGAATTTTTTGTGATGTCGAAAATATTTTTTTTTCATGTGGGAGAAGATATTCTTGTTAAGATTTCTTTAAGTATTATTAGGTTATTTATTTATTTCAGGGCCTCCTAAGGGGCAATTTTCAGGTGATAAAAAATTTCACAAATACGTTCTTTCTCTCTTTAACCACTGTAAATAAAAAACAACCATGATATCTCAAGTATTTTGGAAGCTATAAGATTCAGAAGAAGCTGTATGAGAGTGGGACTCGCACTTAGTCGGCTTATTCAAATTGCTTTATAATAAATCCTCTTGAATAATTTTTCTCAACTGGAAACTATCTACTTATAAAAAATCTTAAGCGAAGAGCTAAGTCATCCTCATCATATTCAAATAAATCCAACAATCTGTTCTAGAAAATTACATCCATTCCAAAGTTAGCATTTAATGCCATGTATAAGGCCGCAGGTTTCCCATACCTACCTACCCTAAGGGATTATTTATTATAATATTTAGATTTTAGGAGATTGTGAAAAATTTCAAATTAATCAGTAAATCCTGTTTTACTCCTAAATTTACTGTCATTTTTGTATTATTTTGTAAGTTTTTATTTAGAAACAACTTAATTGCATATTTCCAATTGATAGAGATTATATAAGCAAAAGAAGAGATTGTGGTCAATAATTAAACGAAAGACTAGAAATATGGTTCTGCCCTCCGGTTATCTCGTAGATACGTTATTTCCTTAAATTTTTTTCGTAATCAGATCAAGAGAAAAGGATTAATTATTCTTCGTTTGAAATTCAAGCAAGCTATATAATTTGTATTTTGTCATTCTAAAATAAATGGGTTCTATTAATAACTTTTGAGTGAATATCGATATGCAAGGTGAATGAAGGAAGAAAAACATGTTGGGAGTTGGAATTGTTGAACTCAAACGAATTATTTACTTGCACAGAGACCACATTTCCTGCCTTTGTTCTGGTAAATTACTATAGAAGCAAAAAGGATGGATCGGTATGCTATCTGCAGATTTTTGGAATTCGGCAATTCGGATTAGGCAAGAAATCTTAAACTTTGCACAAAGATGCGTCTTATTAGTATATCAAATTTTAGATATAAATGTTTAAGTGTTTCCAAATTTGAATTTTTATAATTTTCTTAATTTTTAGATAAAAAAGTTTTAGAAAGCCAACATTTCAATCAACTACTCTATCAATCTATTAATTACTAGGTACACATTTCTGTCTGTCTGTCAGCCCGTCTGCCTAAGCATTTTATTTAGATCATATACTAAATAAGATATCAATTTAAATATAAAAGTTAAATGTATTCATTTTCCACAAATTTTATTAAAATTTTAATCGAATGATTATTTTTTATTTATTAATTTTTTAATATTATATAATGATATTGATTCACAAATAAACAATATCCGTACTTCAGGCTCCAGGATGGACTATTTCAGTGTGAAAGGAAAATTTTTATAAATTCGATTGAAGGTGAAAGTAGCTGTAAATTTGGTTTTAAAATGAGAGTCTTGGATAGCTCCAAAGTGGTCATTTTTAGATTAATTTTATACCTCTCGGCGTTTAGAAACAGTTCAACTAATAATTGTGAAAAAAAACTCCACATAAGTATGGAGATTTTTTGGTTACTAAGGAAAAAAATATTGAAAGTTTATTTTTGCCGAGAGTAGCAGAATTTTTATAAATTGAAGGAAACACTAAAAGAGTGTGTCTTCTGTTGGAATTATACATTTTTAATTCCAGCAGAAGACACTCTTTTATTGTCTCCTTCAAAAAAAAAAATATATATATATATTATACTTTTTAGTTGATTTTGAATTAAAAGAATAGGTATTTTTTTTAAAAAAAATCGTGATTTTGTTTTATAGTAAGTTTGTCTTTGAAATTTACATTTGATGTTGGGGAAGAACTTACAGTATAATAAAAGAGAATTAGATTTAAAAAATAGAATATTGACTTATACCACATTTAGTACTCCAGGATATTTCTTATTAATGCTTACATTAAATTTCTAAATCTTATATTTTGTATATTCAAATTTAAATAATATTAAATCGAAAGTTTCTTTTTGCCGAGAGTAGCAGAATTTATTGAAGGAGACAATAAAAGAGTGTGTCTTAGGCTAGAATTATAATTTTTTAATTATTATTAACAATTAATTCCTGAGGGCAAATCTCTGGAAACTATAGTCTCGTTATAAATAAATTAAAAATTAATAATTACTGCAAAAGATACCCTTTCTTATTGCCTCCTTCAATATTTAAATAATATATTTTTTCTATAAATTTCTGGAATTAATGAAATATTGTATTTTCATTGCATATATAGATACGTATGATTGCAAAATTTCAAGAAAATAACCTGGTAGAAGAGAGTCAAAATTTTATAACAATATTTCATCCAGACAGACAGAAAACACAATTATATAAAAGATGTAAAAAACAATTGAGTCAGCTTTAAATTAGTCTCGTATAAATTACCAAATAATTCATAGATATTCTCTTATTTTGATATGTCCAATACTTTTCCAATGAAGGGGGGGGGGAATCTGTTCGTCTTTCATGAGACTGGTAGAACTGGTGAACTGGTGAACGAAACTCTAAAAGAGAAAAAAAAGTGGAAATATTTCTATTATGGTACATATCAATCTTCGATAACGAAGTGATTTAGTTAAAAATAGATTTTCATTTCAATGATAAGGACGAAGAAGTTGTTATACCGATAAATCAAGATTGACACTTGTATTTTAGGAGAAAAGCCAATGACAAAACTTTAGGAATGTTCACATTGACTTTTGGAGGTATTGATTTTCTTTAATCGAGGTACATGCCATAATAGTATTTATAAATAAGACGACCAAGTTCGAGCATACTGAGTCTTCCGTACCTTATTTCTTCCAAGATACTTGAGATATCAAATTCCTTTTGATTTGTCATCGATGAGGAGAAAATGGGTGTATTTTTAGAATTTGTTACTTTACCATACAGGGTATGGTCAATTATTGTAATCGTGTATGTAAAAAGTGTTTTTTTTTGCTTCTTTTTTTTGAAATATATCAAAAACGGCTGAAACTATTTTGATTAAAAAAATTGGGCGATACCTTGGCTTTTCGGTCTACAAAAAAGCTCTAAAAAGTGAACATCGAAAAAATAATATTTTTCGAGATAATAACTGTTTTGTCAAAATGTCTGTTAGTTAGTCTGTTAGTCTGTGCGTTACCAAATTTTTGTTGACGAACTAGCTAAGTTAAGTCATTTCTGAATGCTGACACGGAAAAGTTGACCTCACTTTGGCCTCTCTCACAGCTTCATTTCTTAATTAAATCTGTACAGGGATATCTACCTCATGCGAAATAATAAAAAAATATTTTTATTCAACTTTTATCTTTGCATTTTGTTTAGTTTACGTGTTACAATTTACAATGCTCTGATATATAGACACACAGAAAACAGATATTGCAGCGAAACTAATAGGGGTCTGTTATACGTTTTAACGAAACTCTAAAATAGAAAAGAGTGGAGACATTTCTATTATGGTACAGCTAGTTAAGGGAGTTAATCAAGGGGCGGGTCACTTATTAAACCGATCGCTCGTTACCGAATCTCATTCAGGTTTGGAGGCTTCTTATTTCTTTAGATCCCAAGCCTATTCACAAGTGGATTTGGGAGAAAAGTTATCGGGGCGTAAAATAACGTCTGGACCTGAATAAGAAGCTAATCTCACTAGTGGAAGATTTTGCAGATTATACTCATCGATAATTAATTTATAACTATTATTAAGGAGTTAGGTGTTGGTTCAAAGTTAAACATTTTTTAATAATAAATAAGCTGACGTGTTCTGATGTGGCCATTCACTTGACATTACCATACAACCTGGCCCCTAAAATGATTTATAGTCATGTAGGGGGGAGGGGTTAGTTTTTGCATTTTTATACTTCTGGTGTCCCACTGCTTATGTATACAAAATTTGGTTGTGTTTGATATAATCTCAATGGACCAAAACTACGTGTGAAATTTGGTTTTGATATTCACTCTAGTTTTTGAGCTAGCTCGTCCACAAAAATTTGGTAATGCACAGACAACCAGACAACCAAACTAACAGACATTTTGACAAAACAATTATTATTTCGAAAAATATAATTTTTTCGATGTTCACTTATTAGAGCTTTTTTGTAGACCGAAATGCCATGGTTTCGCCCACTTTTTTTAATCAAAATAGTTTTAGCCGTTTTTGAGATATTTCGAAAAAAAGAAAGAAAAAATCACTTTTTTCATGCACGATTACAATACTTGACCATACACTGTATGGTAAAGTAAAAAATTAGGTAAAATTGAAAGGTGGGTTTCACATAAAAATAAAATAAAACAAACGTCAGTTTAGATTTCGATATATTTCGGGTTGTCAGCCCATCGTCAGGAGTTAGAAAAATGAATATAAATTAGAGAAATGTTTACTAATAATAATTTTTTGGAAACAAGGATGGTGAGGGAAAGTGAGGGGGAGGGGGGGGGAGGAGAGACGTAATGAGAATTAATATTTCTCAAAAGATAGAACAAGTGGTGGAAAATATATATTCCTGTATTTATAAAAGAATAGAATGGTATATGGAAAATGCTGATATCTTATAATAATATTAAAATGAAATTCCCGAACAAAAGAAGGAATGTTTAGTTATTTATTATAAATTTAAAATATTGAAATTGTTTGAAAGTGCAAATTTAATTTCAGTAGATTCCAAAAGATCTAATTTTAGGCCTTTTCTTTCGATGGGTTGACAACACGAAATATATCGCAAACTAAACTCACATTTGTTTTATTTTATTTTTATGTGAAACCCACCTTGTAATTTTACCTAATTTTTTTATAACTTAATTTATTATTAACGAAAATGAATTTAAGTCGAATCAAAGATTTTAATAGATATGTTTATATTGGATGTAGGAGGGTCCTGTCCCCTCATGTTTGGAGGTGATTGTCTCAGGGGTCTGACTAGTGGCCCGGAAGGCAAACTAGTGCTTTCAACTCCTGAGGTGGCAGGACCATCCTATATGCAATATAAACATATTTATTAAAATCTTTGATTCGACTTAAATTCATTTTCGATAAATTGATTAAATATAGCAAGTTGATTTTGAGAAAAAATTCAATCTTTCTTTCTCAAATAGATACTCATTTCTTTGCATTTAATTTATTATGTCGTTATTTTTAGTGAAAACTCTATAAATAATTAAAAAAAAGACACAATATTTAGGTGTGATAAACATTTGAAAAACAAATGAGTTGCTTAAATTTTGAAATTTTATTCTATTTTCCGAAATTAAAGCACCATTAAAAAGTTATTATATGTATATCAAACATGGATATTTGATTCAGTAGTACCGAATTATTCCTTCCTCCTTTCCTTTCAAACCGACGTTTCGGAGGATTTTTCCCTCTCTCTTCGGGGTTTCAAGGGGTCAATGAAGGAAACAAATAAAATGCTTCCTTCCTTTCTCCACAGCAGTGTTTAAAACTTTTTTTCCTTAGCAGAAGCATAGAAAAACAATTTTTTTTTTTCTATTAAGAATTAAGAAAAAAAAATTTTTTCTTTCCCTATTAAAAATTAAGAGAAAGAAGGGAAAGAAAAAAAAATTGTTTTTCTATGCTTCTGCTAAGGAAAAAAAGTTTTACACACTGCTGTGGAGAGAGGAAGGAAGCATTTTATTTGTTTTCTTCATTGTCAATGACACCTTGAAACCCTGAAGAAGGAGGGAATCATCCTCCGAAACGTCGGTTTGAAAGGAAAGGAGGAAGGATTCTAATAAATTACAACTTTTTTAGATATGTGTTAATTTTTTTTCCTCTCTACCCCTGGCCTGCCTTCCATTACTTCCAATTATGTCATTTCATCATCATTGAGTATACAGTCCTAAGACTGGTTTGATGCAACAATCTCTCTTCACTCGACTCTGTCCCCCGCCAGCTGTTTGACCTCATATGTCATTTATTTAAAAAAAATGTAATTAGCTCCTCTTTTGATTATGTTAATAAGAGCTTAAAAGGAACCTTCCAAACACTTTCTTGCAACACTAGATGCAATTCAGAAGATAACAATTAAACTAATAGGATATACTGGCCATATCTAACTCACTCAATTCCCTGGCTCACCATAGAACCGTTTCCGCTCTTTCCCTCTACTATAGATACTATCCCAGTGTTTGACCAGATGAGATGAAATCAATAATCCCCCTTAAAGCCTTATTTGTAAGAAATACGCTGTTTTCGAACGCACAGTGCCCTTTCGCTGTCAAATTGGATAAGAATCGAACCAACAACGTTTATCTCTATAACCTCTAGAGACCGGAACTTGCTTCCTGCCAACGTCTTCCTTGCGACCTATAACCTTTAGCTGTTTAAGACCCGCATCCACAGATAGCTTCGACTACGACCCAGTCCAAAAATCTCTTCCGATGGAGGGGTCAGTACTGGCCTTTAGGGGCTGAACTTGTCACCTGCTTTGTTAACGAACCCAGAAATGTTCTATAATAAAAAAATAATAAAAATAAATACATTTCATTCTGTTAATTTCTTCAAACTTGTCTCTATAAAAATAATTAAGACTATAAATTAGTTTTTTAGTTTTGTTTATTTATTGTATAAAAATTGTAAATTGTAACTGGGATAATTATATCAAATAAAATAAAATATATAATAAAATAAAAAAATATAATCAATTTTTATAATCAACAATACTCTAAATCATTTTCTATATTATTTATATTAGTTTCTAAAGATGTTGTTTTTCATGGAGTCAATATCGTATGGATATTGAAAATTTGATTTTCTTTTCTTCACTGGTGGTCAGCTTAGAACTTAGAATTGACTCCATGAAAAACAACATTTATAATTAAAAAAGACTGATGATGAAGACCAAGTCTTCGAAACTATAGTCTCAAACAAATAAATAATATATATATATACAGATATATCATCTCGATATATATGTGTGTATGTTTATTTGCATCAAGCAGAGGACAACCTCTTTGTTTCTCTTTATGAATCAACAACTCTGCGACTCTCGGCAAAACAAAAGCTTTTCAATCTAAAGATGTATTCTATCAAAAACCAAAATCAAAATCCACCAAAGCTTCGATTTTCTAATATATTTGTTGTTTCTTCAATAAATAGTTATAATTAATTATGTGTGATTTAAATAAAAAATAAACATTCAATAAATTCAATCACTAAAATTATAAGCTTTATCAGCTACAAATCTAATTTATTTAAATTGTTTAACGACGTCACAGCGTTGCATAGATAAATAATTAAAAGTTAACATTTCTAGAGAGGATCACGACGTATAAATATAGCGTTCTCTTGTAACCTTATCATTAAAAAAAAAAAAGCTCAGGTACTTTGGGGTCACATGTGAGCTCGACATTTCCAGTGTCTCTTCCGAGTGATGGAGTTGTGTATCTTGTATGAGTTTGGGTGGCTGGATGTATTTTACTGACATTTTGTGTCTCGTCGTTTTTGATATGAATTCCTTGATATTTTGTTGATTAATGGGTGTTTTTGTTGTATCGCGTTCCCGTTCTTTGTCCTGTATTGACCCCGTCGTAACACCCTACTAACTTGCACGAAATAATCATTTACTAAAATAACTAGGTTTTAAATCATTGATCTCATTTTTTCTAATAATATCTATCTATTTTTAGCTTACGACCTTGGCATGTTGAAAGGAAGCGATCTCATAGATATCGGTAATTAAGCATCATGTAGTTGATAGTTCATGGGTGGATGAGCGTTTAAAAACTCGGAATGCATTTGGGGTGTTAAATCAAGAGTTGTTTCAAGGACGTGCACAGGATTTCACCTAGAGGACCCCCCTCCCCCCGGAGCTCATATTCGTTTCGAGGAAGAGGGGGTGGGTAAAATAGTGTACTAAATTCTGCTGAGAATGAAATACTGTATAATATTGTTACTATCACTGAGAGAGGGGGCAGAGGGGAATGTTACATTGTATTTCCTTCAATGACCTTTCAAAACCCTGAAGAAGGAAGGAATAAACCTCCGAAACGTCGGCTTTGAATAAAATCAACTGGTGTGTTCACCAGACGACTTTCACATTTTCATTTATTTGAAATCATCGCTACACTACTAATTTACACCCCTTCCTTTATTTCATTTTTTTGATTTTCTCAAAAGCTGTAACGATTTTTTTAAAAATTTGTCTATTTATCAAGTAGCATGAGTTGTTAGTTGTGTCAAATTTTTAATCCGATTGAAATAAAGGAAGGCGGTGTAAAGTAGGCGCTGGGGACCACAATTTCCGGTTTTATGTCCTAAATCAGATTTTCAACTATTAAGGGCTTCGATTCCTCCCACCTAGAAGTTACAAAATTAAATGAAGTTTTTTCATCTCTGAGATACAAGCTCTCACAGAGTCAGGAACCAGACCATCGCAATACTTCCCCATTATATTCTATAAATATAAATGTGAAAGTAAAAAGATAGTTTGCTCAAAAACTAGTGCGAATAGAAAACGAAATTTCAAATGTAGTTTAGGTGCATTGAGATTAAGAGCTGATTAGATTTTGGTTGAAATCGAACCCAAAATTAAGGAGGGGCCGGGGGCTAAAAATTAAAATTATAAGATTTTCAAACTAAAAAAAAAACAAGAAAAATGAAATATACTATAAAATGAACCTATAATAAAAAAGATAATATATTATTTTCTTCGGGGGCCGAAATTGGTGGGGTTCAAAAAAATAAAACTATCAATATAAGTTGTAGACCCTTTAATCGATTTGTACGAAATTTCGCATATGCACCCTATATAACCTTATGAAAATGACTCACTATGTGATATTGATAGTGACCAAAAAAAAGGGGGAGGGGAATTAAAAATATTTTCAAACAAAAATAGAAGAAAGCTGATATTTCTAATAAAATATTCTCATAATTAAAAGGAGATATTATTAATTGATAATGGACCCAAAATTAAGAGGGGGAAATATCATGAATCATTATGAGATAAGGTGATGCTCCGTTTATCAAATAACTAACTATAATATAATTAAAATAAATATTTATAAAAATTATTTTTCCTTAAAATTTTTTGATAAATATTAGAAAAACAGTCCATGTCTAATCTTTTGTTATGTGAATTTTTGTTATATATTTTTTTTTTCAATTGTTTTTAATTTGCTCATAGGGTATGGTCAAGTATTGTAATCGTCTATGAGAAAAAGTATTTTTTTTTTGTTTCGTTTTTTCGAAATATCTCAAAAACGATTGAAAGTATTTTGATTAAAAAAATTGAGGGAAACCAAACGCAGTCTACAAGAAAATCATCGAAAAAATTATATTTGAGATATTAACTGTTTGTCAAAATGCCTGCGTGCGATACCAAATTGTTGTGGACGCTCTAACTCAAAAACTAGTGTGAATATCAAAATGAAATTTCACGTGTAGTTTTGGTGCATTGAGATTAAAAGCTAATTAGATTTCGGTTGAAATCGGAACCAAAATTAAGGGGGGAGGTTTAGGGTCAAAAAATGATCTTATTAAATATAAGAGACGGGCGAGGCGTATGGTAAAGTTCACGTGGATGGCCACATCATTTTATTTTGATAGGAGAAACCGTTTTGAAATTAATTCAATCTGAATTTTTCATATATAATCACGAATTAATATTTTTTAAATAATATCTCGTTTCCTATTGATCATAGATCAAATTAGTTAAATTCATATTAGTAGAGTATTTAATTATCTACAAAAAGTTTCTTTGGCTTTTTTTGATAGGAGCAATCGTTTTGGAAATAATTGAGTTAGAATGAATTGTTTACTATTAAATATTAAATTAAATGTTATTGTTATTTATTTACTTTAATTTCTGGAAATATTTATCAACAGATTGTAAATACTCTTCTTCTTTAGGTCACTGGGCTAATTGATGATTTATTGCCTTTAATTTATGCAGGATTTAAATTTAAAAGCCTAAAGGAATTTTTATGACGGCAATAAAACTATGAAAACACACACGTACACACTCACACATAAAAAATTACAACAAAAACATTTCGTAGTAAATCGATTCATTGATTGAAAGAAAAGAAATTATTTTTGAATGAAAAAAAGATTTTTTTATAAATAAAATAATTCGAAAAGTATTAGAGATATCGAAACGGAGTTTTTTCACTTGTATTTCTTACAATTAAAGGAAAATTACCTCCAAGCCTCGGTATGCTCTCTGTAAATTTTATAATTAATTGGAATTTAATATAGGTATTATTGATTTTTTTTTTAATATTAAATCTTTGAGAAAAAACATATTTTTTTAAATTAGTATATAAACAATTTATTTAGCGCGATTTTACGCCTCCAAATCACTTTAATTATTAAATTTATATTATTGAATAGAACTAAATTATTTATTTATTTTTTAATTAAAGTGTTGTCTTGAAGGATAGAAGCTCTGTCATGGATCAGAATTATAGCAACACCTTAAAATCTCAATTACTCATTCAACTTATAAAAATTTTATTTAACAAAAATTTTCTCCTCTGATCTAGGGTTCTTCGGGCAAATATTTAAATTTACATTATGGAATAGAACTCAATATTTTTTTTTTTTAATTTGAGGGTTGTCCGAGAAGGTAGAATATCTTTGCATGGAGCAGGATCATATTAACACCGCCTTAAAATCTCAATAAATCATTCAAAATTTTTTTATATTTTCTGCATTTTAGAATCAAATGTTCAAAAACTATAATAATAAAATCAATTTTGAGCATTTCAATACAAACATTTTAACAGAGGAACAAACATATTACTTCTTTTCGTTTGAGTTATTTTGGCTAAAAATTGAAATACCGGAAGTTGATGTTTACGTACGTAAGAGTGTACCACCCTCGGTTTCGCAACCATAAGTCTCAAAGCTACGAAATTAAGAAACTTAAGATCGAGATATGCTAGAAGGACTAAATCGGAAGTTGAAATTTACATGAAAGAATTTTCGTTTGATTTGATTTTCTCAAAAACGGAAGGAACGATTTTTTCTAAAATTGGTATACTTATCAAGTGCCATGAGTTATAAGTCGTGTATAAATTTTAGTATGATTGAAATAAAGGAAGGGGGTGTAAATTAGTAATGTCGCGATGATTTCAAACAAGTGAGAATGTGTAAGTCGTGTGATGACAACATCAGTTCATTTTATAAACTCAACGGCTATGATTCTTATTAATATATGGCATTGTTAGTTAAGATAGAAACTGGGCAAACAATAACATCTATTTCCCAAACTACTCGACATAAAATTGTTAAAAATGAATATCAATAATATTCTACTCATAAATGACAATTGACAGTTCGACCCTTGTGTCTGTCATTTTTCATCATTTAATACAGATAGTACGTGGAGGCACCGAGCGATGCTCGGTAACTTTTTCCTTCAGTTAAAAGCTTTATTTTAATATTATTTTTAATTTAAAAATTTGAAAAAATGTCCATTTTTATTTGAGAGCCGTTTTCAAATTAAAAAAAAATACAAATATATATAGTATATCCCACTGTGCCCCCCCCCCCACCTCCACCCCGCTCGACCTCACCCCCGGATCCCCACCTCCTGGACCTGTTTTGGATTCAACCACATGATTCATTTTTATTCATCCAATTGTGAATAAATAAAACCTATCAAAATGTGTTATTTTTTCAGAAAATTGAGATCTGCTTATGCAAAAACATATTTTTAAATAAATTCTTTATTATTTTTTATTCTATTAAATAAATAAGTTTTTTTTATAAAAAACAATTATAAAACGTTTATTAATAATTCTAAAGTTTAGGGACAATACTTCTTCAAGGCCTTTGAGAACAATCAATTAAGCCAACCCATTGTCTGCTCTGGGTACAAAAGTAAGAGTAACCTTTTTTAAAACCCTAAGATTGGGATTTGTCTACCTGAGAATAATTAATTTGATTACTAAAAAAGCCGTTTTCAAAATAGAACTAAGTTACAAACAAATAAATATATAAACAAACAATTTTTGCTCGTTTAATAAGAGTAGATATGTCAAACTGGCGGTTCGTGGCTTCATTTTTGAGGCCCCTTAAGGAAATTGGAGGTTACAAAAAAAAGTTTTGTATAAAAAACAAACATTTATACAAACAAAAGATAAATAATATTGTATTATTCCGTTCTACTTTGTGTTAATTTAATAGCGGGACAACATTTCTATGGCCCGTGTAAATGTTATCTATGACATAAATGACCCGCACTATAAATGAGTTTAACACTTCTGATTTAATAGATAGTTTAAAGATCGGTAGATTTAAGCATTTAAAGTATTAATTAAATATTTGATTAACTGGGCAGAATTTATATATTTTACGATTTAATAGATAGTAAACGTACGAGTATAAAGAATACATTGACTTGTAAGTAATTTTTTATGTTTTATCAATCTTGGTGTCAATAGAAAATTAATTATAATTTTCAATTACATGTAGTGTATTTTAAAATTCCAGCCCTTACTTTTCAAGATTTGACTAGATCCACATTACCTCAACAGTTTGCTCTCCATACAAAAAACCACAATTTTTTTTTATAATGATATTGATGCAAGAAGAAGTTGCACCAAAAGGTACAACCTTTGTAATCAGCAGTCGACCCCTTGTATTGTGAAAATAAGAGGAGATTTAGGGATTGGGTCAGAGTCGAAGGTATCTGTGAATGCGGGTCTTGAAACAGTGAAGATTATAGTGTTTGAAAAAAGAGTTCTAGTGTATAGTCCCCTTAGCCCCCCCCCCCCATATTATATAAGCTATATTTGATCGATTGTTTTGTAAGGATTGAGCTTTATGGAGAGTGCTATCATCTTCGTTACAATGTAATTGAGATGTAATATACCGAGGTTCGAAACCCGAAAGTGATTGCTATTCATAAGTTAGAAGAGAAATATTCTAGAGCTTAACTTTTTATGCCAATTTTCCTTTTATATTTTTAAACAAAAATATCCTTTTCTTTCTTTTATTGAAAAAAATTAAAATTAAATTTACAAGTTTAATTAAACAAAACGAAAGGAGTCTTTTTAAAGCGATGCGATTCATGATTATTCATGCTTCCTTTTGCCTTTCCTGGACAAAGTACTTTTACGAATGAGATTTTTTTTCTGACGCAATTTTTTCCAAATGAGACAGTCAATAGTGAAGAAATCCCTTTGAACAAGAAGGCTCTTGAAAGACACGCTCTCTAACCTAATATTATTTGGTTATTATTTTGGACAAGTTGACTTTTTCCAAGGGCAGTACATCAACTTTTCTATTTGTAAAGACGAGCACAAATTGATTTTTCAAATATCTATAAGACATAAACAACAGAAAAAGAAAGAACATTCACTTTTTTTAGAGTTAACTCATGCACATATTCAAAAATTTGTTTCAAGGGAATGAGTCAAGTTTATCTTTAAAAAATTTGAATTTTTAAAATAATGATTTTAATATTTTTAATTAAAGTTAAAGGTTTTTTTTGGACTTCAAAGCCACTCATTCAAGGGTTTTAGGATGAAGAGCGCCTAAGAGTCAAGCCCCCACTCCTTCGCCGCCGCTAATGAGCTGAAATAATCCAAGTACTTTTTTATGTATTAAATATTTAAAATGCTATAAAAATAAAAAGTTTTAGATATTTTTTCTCTATAAAGAAATATTATATTGTGAAGGTAATTGTGATATGAAAATAAAATTTTTCGAATCTATCAATGTAAAATTTATCGGACAACTATGACTTTTTTCATTGTTGAGTAATTCTGAGTATTGAAAGAGACGACAAAGAATGTGTCTTCTGCTGGAATTATAAATTTTATTTATTTATAACGAGACTTATAGTTTCGAGGGCTTTGCCCTCTTCATAAATTAATTCCTGTGAATCCATTGTAGACTAGACTGATGAAGAGGGCAAAGCCTCGGAAACTATAGTCTCGTTATAAATAAATAAAATTTATAATTCCAGCAGAAGACACAATTTCTTTTATTGTCTCTTTCAATATATAAAAATTCTGCTACTCTCGGCAAAAAAACTTTCAATTTAATTCTGAGTATTGTAATCCATAACGACCGATATGTAGACGGAAAAACAATATTAGTTTATGTTTCTTTATTCGTATCAAGCAGAAAAAACCTCATTGATTTCTTCTTAAGAAAAAATGATATATTGTAAATTATGTCGATTAATGTCCATTATAATTAGTATATTAAAAATTCACAATTCAGTGGACAATGTTTTTTATTGAAGCTCTTATTCAATTTTTGTACAACGTTTCGTCTCTCTCGAGACTTTTTCAAGCACTCAATTTTATTGTATCAATCTAGAAAGAAAAATTCTTCTACTATGTCTCAATTATTTTTATTGTAATCTCAACCAATGTTGCTCTAACCAATTGAGTGCTTGAAAAAGTCTCGAGAGAGACGAAACGTTGTACAAAAATTGAATAAGAGCTTCAATAAAAAACATTGTCCAATGAACTGTGAATTTTTAATCTATTATTGAAAATGATTTTTCTCCACGTTTCAGAAAGTTTCATGGACAAGAGCAATTATTTTTGTATGAATTTAATATTAGCTGGCCCGGCAGGCAGCCTTCGCTAGCTAAGTAATTATGAAAACTCCAAAATTTTATTACATAATAAAACTGGTAATTCTCTGTTCCGCTAAGAAAATGAGATGCCCAAAAAGTGTCTTTTTACACTACTCACTGCGATATAGAATATATTGCTTATACAGGGTGGGGCATCAAGATCTACCACATTTTGAAGAAGTATAAAAAATGAAAAAATTTAACTAGAAAAAACTTCGAATATATTTTTGAAAAGAACATAAAATAATTTTTTTAATGTGTTTTAAACATTATATCAGACTTTAAAAAAAAAGGGGGGGGGGGGGGGGTCAAAAATTAAAATTCTAGCCCTTGGACCAAACTCAATCAAATTTTGTATACATATTCTACGGACCCCAGAAGGCTAGAAATGCAAAAACTAACCAGTCGAAATGGGGAATAAAAATGAAAATTCTAGCCCTTTCGACCAAACTATGTATACAAAATTTTGTTAGTTTTTGCATTTCTGGCCTTCTGGGGTCCGTAGAATATGTATACAAAATTTGATTGACTGGCCTTCTGAATTTGGTTGAGTTTAGTTGAAAGGGCTAGAATTTTCATTTTTAACCCCCCCGCCTTTTTTTTTATCTGATGTTTAAAAAACACATTAAAAAAAAATATTTTATTTTCAACAATAACCGCCAAGATTTTTCCACTACATTTAACTTTCTCGATATGTTATAAATAAAATTTTACATTAAGTTATCTCTAAATGGGTGAATAGGTAAAGTGTCTGAATATTTCAGTTTTATGGTAGTTTTTACATATTTTTAAATATTTTTGTTTTTGCTTTTATTTATTTATTTTTTACACTCTTGAATTATCTATTTACTTGCTTCTATTTATTTGTTTTAAGACTTCTCTGGCCTCTGCCTAAACTTTTTAAAAATTTAATTCTCGTGCTAATAATATAACTTAATTAGAAAAAATAACCTTATTATATTAAACGAGCAATTATCGTATATATATATAGAATCGGTTTCTCGAAAAACAGCTTATACGATTTCGCTAAAAATTGTGAACTTATCAAGTCTCATGAGGTATTAGTCGTATAAATTTTAATCCGATTGAAATAAAAAGGAAGGGAGTGTAAATTAGTCATGTCGCAAAATAAATATTTTAATCGTTCATATTCCCGCTCTTCGGTAAGTTGCAGAAAAACTTTGGAAACTTAAGCTATTTAGTAGCAAAAAGTTACCGAGCATCGCTCGGTGATCCAGGCACTATTAACAATTCTTCATACCGCTGATGTTATTAATTATTCACTCGAAACATTTTTTTTTATTTGTTTATTACTATTTTTAAAAATGTCAAAAATGGTGCTTAAAAAATGATTTTTTTCAACCTTGATTTTTGAAGTGACAACGTCTTATAATTCGGATGAAGCCGGCTGCGCAGTCTCTGAAAAACATGACTTATCTGAGGCGTTCCATTTAAGGCTTTGAAGTGCAAAACGGAGAGCGCGGAACGAGCAAGCGAGCCAAGGAAGAACAGCGAGGCTAGAAAAAGCAGGAGTTGGCCGCCCAATTTCTAAGGCGCGCAGATAGGAACCTTCCGGACATTTCTTTGATTCGAGCTCATTGGAATTCCGTAATAAAATATCAATGTTAGGTGTCACCTTAGGTTCTGACCTCTCTTGGAATGACCATATTATCTCAGTAGCAAAAGCTGCAGCATGTAAGCTTGGCTTTCTTTTCCGAACCAAACGATTTTTCACCCCACTCAACTCCTTATATTATACAAGGCTCAAATTCGCCCCTGTCTTGAATATTGCTCGCATTTGTGGAGAGGAGCCTCCAAGTATTCTCTTAATACCTTAGATGCAATTCAGAGGCGAGCCATCAGACTGATAGGCGATCCTACATTAACTGACACTCTCGACTCCCTAGCCCATCGTAGATCTGTCTCCGCCCTATCCCTTTTTTATAGATATTACCATGGCTTTTGTTCTGACGAAATAAAATCGATAATCCCACCAAAGGCCTCATTTGCCCGAAATACACGATTTTCTAAAATTCAACACCCCTACGCGCTTAAACTAGATACTAATCGAACAAACGCATTCGCCAATTCATTTATCCCTATGACATCTAGAGACTGGAATTCTCTTCCCCCGACCGTCTTTCCAGCTACTTATAACCTTCAAACTTTCAAGACCAGCATCCACAGATACCTTCGACCTCTACCCAATCCCTAAATCTCCCCTTATCTTCACGTTACAAGGGTCCACCACGGACTTCAGAGGTTGTACCTTCTTGGTGCAACTTCTTCTTGTATCAATATCATTATAAAAAAAAAAAAAAAAGGAGTGGGGTGTCTCCAGTCAAGACAGGCATTTCCCCTCCAGCCGCCATCGTGTGAAGGGCACAAAACCTTCTCTTCCCATCTGAACGTATGTTAATAGTATCCATCTTTAAGACAGTTCTTTTTATTATATAAGTGATAAAAAACAAGTTTGATTTTCTTTATATATTTTTTGTTTTTTATTAAAAGTGTGTGCAGGAAAGCCGAATCAATTATTAGAGAGGCGTTAAATGACAGTGGAGGAAAATTTATGAAAAAAAATACAATGAAATATATTTGACTAATTCTTTAATGATGGACTTTAATGAATCACACTCGAATATTTTCTCTTCATTAAATAACCATATTTTAAATAATCTCCCAATGGAAAACCATATAGTATTACTAATTAAAAGTATTTCAAAATATTATTTTAAAATAAGATTACACTATATAACAAAAAGAGTTATGTAGACAAAAGTAAATCGAAAAGAATATTTTTTAACAAGTTAACCCATTTTCAAGGATATTAAATATAATTAATCGTTTCAACTTTTTCTTACAATCGTACCTGATTTAAAAACTATATTTTTGGTATTTCTATAATATATATTTAAATTTTTTTATTTGTTTTATAACTTAATTAATTCTTAATCTTTGAATTGTGTAAAAAACATTGGTTTAATAAATAAATAAAAAATTGGTTGTCTCAAAGTCGGTTTACTGACGATAGTTGAACGTGATCAACGTATTAAGAAAATACCATTCCATCAGTATTTTCTTATGACGTTGTCACGTTCAACTATCGTCAGTAAACCGACTTTACAGACAACCGATTTTTTTCTATAATATATATATGTGTGTGTATCCCTAAAGCGAATGTAGTTAATGAGCTGAAATTTGGTACGTTTTCGAGAATTTAGAGAAAAATTATTGAGAAAGATTAGATTAATATGAACATTGCTGACAAAGCACAATAACTAATTAATTATGAAAAAGTAGGAGTTTCGTACTACCTCAAACACCGCCTTGTCTTAAGGTTTGATGAAGGCCAAGCCGCTTGTTCGTTAGAAAATCGAATTTGCTTACTAGATTTTCATTTTGAGCAATTTTGAAGATCGGAGTGATTCCCCTTCCAGATTCCTTCTCTCTTCTGCGTTCGTATAGGCAGAGAGCCCTGGCCTCTTGGATTAGTTGTTGCCTGACGCTCAAAGTGTGAACATTAACAGATACATTTATAATAGAAAGGGTTTTTGGCAAATTTCACCCTTAATTCACTAGAAATCAACTCTTAACGATTCTAGTGGTTCTAGAATTCACCTTGTCAACCAAAAATCGCTCCAGCCCTATTGACACATTTTATCAAAATTCCTTCAAATTTTGAAATTTTTTTTCGACATTTCGAGTCAAATTTAGTTACTTTTTCATTAAAAACAAACCGTTTCTGCTCTTTTGACTTACTTCTTCAGAATTTCTTCAAATTTTAGAATTTACATTTTTTCGATATTTCGAGTCAAATTTCGTTACTTTTTCATAAAACAAATCGATTCTATCTTTTTGGCTTATTTCTTCAGTATTTTTTTTTTTCAAATTTTATCATTTACATTTTTTCGACATTTCGAGTTAAATTTCATTACATATTCATTATAAAAAAAAATAAAACCGACTTCGAAAAACTTAAATGCAACAAATAAAATAATAATAACTTAAAAATAAAATAAAATCCACTAAAAAGTATAAAATAATTATCTTATTTAGTTACAACTAAGCGACGAAATATTAACATGGAATTATTTTTTGAAGTCAGTGCCAAACAAACTATTCCTATAAGCGAGCGTACCTGTACAAAGTAAGAAAGATACGCACTTAGACTAAAACAGTGTTCCGCAACCCATTTGGTTTCGCGGACCCCCCGAGAATATGTCTGAACTCTCGCGGATCCCCTGTGATAAAATCTGTTATTAAAATCACTATTTATGAAATTTAACCCTTTTCCTCAAGTTTTAAACATGAAAAATGAATTAACATTAACATATATTTATTAAATTTCTTCCAGAACTTAAGTGACTTGATTTAAATTTTTCATTAAATTGAAGGGTTGGTTTTGTCACAAATATAATAAAACAATAATTTTAATAACTATTAGAATTATTTAATTGATAACTATACAGTTTCGGTCACCACTGGTCGACCATCCTCAGTAGTTCTAAAAATTGAAATGAAACATTTATTTACATTTTTTCTTTTTATAGAGAATTATATAACACAAAATTTTTTTACAATAATTTGAAATCATACATACATCTCGTTCAAGAACCGGAATTTGTCATTTCACATGAAACATTCATTCTTAAATCTTCAATATAGATACATCACACAATTCATTACAATCACACACATACATATATATAGCAACAATTTATAAAAACGTTTATCACTGAACCAGAAACTATTTTGAATTAATGATTATATTAAATACTATTTTCAATTTTATTTTTTTCTAATTATCTCATTGCATCGTCAATTATTATACAATTAAAAAACCCATTATAAATAATCCATTCTAGAAACACATTATAAGTTAAATTCATTCTTTATTTTTAATTTTTTATTAATGAAATATCAAAATACACATCTCCCTATTACATTTTTCTTATAAAATCAATACATGTTTAATCAATATACTAAATCAAATCAATATTCTCACAACAATGACACAATGAGACTATAACATTCTGATATGTTTTCCGAATCCATTTTGAAATTTACACAATTATCGATATCCTTCAATATATAAAGAGATTCTTTTATTTTTCTCTTGGTCCAATTTTTCTCATAATCTAGTATCTTTACTCCTTCAAAATCGAAACTATGCTCGTTGTCAATAGCATGAATGGATAACGCGGAGACCAATTTATTTCCATTAATCGATGAAATATGTTCTTTAATTCTTTGTCTCAAATGTCTTGAAGTCTCACCTATATATTTGTGTGTTTTTTTATCTTTTTTTACATGAATCACAAACCATCTCATAAACAACCCCCATTTTATCAAGTTTTTCAAGATGAGTCTTATTATTGAATATGTTCATGAGTGGCCTGCCAACACTGTGTACTAATTTTATGTCATTATTATTCAGAATTCTCAAGATTTTCGCAGATAAATCATGAATATATGGGATGGAGCCTTTAATAATTTTATCTTCTTTTTTAATCACTTCCGTTACTAATTTATTTTTTCTATATTTAGTTAGAACTTTATTGAAAAATTGTTTCGAATATCCATTGCTTTCACATTTCTTTTGCAAATCAATCAATCTTATGTCTCTGTAGCTCTCATCACATATTCTATCCAATCTACCTATTTCTCCATATATTAAACTAATCTTATGCTGAAGTGGCTGTATTGATTTAAAGTTCAACATTCTATTTGTTTTTGAATCTTTCACATACAGGTCTGTCCTCAAACGTTCCTCAACTCTGACAATTTTAATATCCAAAAAACTGATGTTATTGTTCATTTCTTTTTCATATGTGAAGTCTAAATTATCATTGAAACTATTAAGCGCCTCTATACAAAGGTCTACGCTGTTCTTCTTAACAATAGCCAGGCTATCATCAACATATTGTATAAATAGTTTCAACTTCATTGGTTTTATTACATCAACATATATTTTATCCATCACTAAGTCCGCAATAATGGGACTGAGACATCCTCCTATTGGAACTCCTTTTAATTGTTTGTAAATGTTATTATCATGTCTGAAAAAACAATTGTCGAGACACAGACCTATAGCTTCAATGAACTGCTTTTCCGTCAGATATGTATATTTCTCAATTTCACTCCATCTTTCTTTCATGATCCTATAAACAAGATCAATCGGAATACTTGGAAATAGGTTTCGTACATCAAATGAAATCAAAGTCTCATCATGCTGTATCGTTATTTCTTGTATTATATCTACAACCATGTATGAGTTTTTTACTCTGACCTCACTTGAGATTATATTTTTTAAGATATTAGCAATGTATCTTTCCAAATTATTTTGTGGGCCATTAAGATTGGAGACTATTAATCTTAAGGGTCTCTCAGGTTTGTGAACTTTCACTAAACCAATAACAACTACCTAGCGATGAATGAAAGGGCGAAATTTTAATCTTTTTTAATTCATCTTTTCCAATATTATCACTTTTGTGAGCCTCTACTGTGTTTCTAGAATGGATTATTTATAATGGGTTTTTTAATTGTATAATAATTGACGATGCAATGAAATAATTAGAAAAAATAAAATTGAAAATAGTATTTAATATAATCATTAATTCAAAATAGTTTCTAGTTCAGTGATAATGATTATATATATATGTATGTGTGTGATTGTAATGAATTGTGTGATGTATCTATATTGAAGATTTAAGAATGAATGTTTCATGTGAAATGACAAATTCCGGTTCTTGAACGAGATGTATGTATGATTTCAAATTATTGTAAAAAAATTTTGTGTTATATAATTTTCTATAAAAAGAAAAATTGTAAATAAATGTTTCATTTCAATTTTTAGAACTACTGAGGATGGTCGACCAGTGGTGACCGAAACTGTATAGTTATCAATTAAATAATTCTAATAGTTATTAAAATTATTGTTTTATTATATTTGTGACAAAACTAACCCTTCAATTTAATGAAAAAATTAACGATATGTAAAATTAAATAAATTAATTCAAAAAAATTATATTTTTTCCATTTCTGAACAAGAAGATCTGGAGTAAGAAATTATTGTTTTTTTTTTTTGTATTTTAATGATTTAGATAAATTTAATTTTTACAATTTTCCTAAATTTCTAGAATTTGAATAGACGACACACGGATCCCCAAGACCAAGCCATGTTTGCGGAAGAATGAACTAGAAGTATATTCTTTATGTAGTTTTAACTGTAATTTTAAATGAAGATCGGCTCGAAAAATATTTTAAATATAATTTTTATAAAAAAATAAAACCGACTTTAAAAAAATTAAATGCAACAAATAAAATAATAATAACTTAAAAAATCAAAATAAAATAGACTAAAGGTAAAAAATAATTATCTTATTTAGTTACAAATAAACGACGTAATATTAACATGAAATTACTTTTTGAAGTCGGTGCCAAACAAACTATACCTATAAGCGAGCGTACCCGCCAAACGTACTAAGTAAGATCCGTCGAGTGCGATTCATAAAATCTATATGTTTGGCACCGACTTCAAAAAGTAATTTCATGATAATATTTCGTCGTTTAGTTGTAACTAAATAAGATAATTATTTTATATCTTTTAGTGGATTTTATTTTATTTTTAAGTTATTATTATTTTATTTGTTGCATTTAAGTTTTTCGTAGTCGTTTTTTTTTTTTATAAAAATTATTTTTATTTTTCTTTTTAGTGATGTTATTAATAGTGACTTAATATAATACCTATCTTTATAAAAGATTTTATTTATCATAATTTCGATTATTTGCTCATAAGAATTGGAGATTTACTTTATTTCTGTCGTTGATTATATCATCAGAACTTGACCAAATTAATATGGCACCATCCCTAAGATACCCCCTTTCCAATAAAAAAAGAATCATCGAAATCGGTTCATAAAAAAAGAAGTTAGGCCTGAACAAACCTAACAAAAAAGGTCTAATACCAATGAATTTTTTTTTCTTCAAAATCGGTTCACATTTGGCGGAGATATGAGGTAACATAGACACAAAAAAATCAGTCGAATTGAGAACCTCCTCCTTTTTTGAAGTCGGTTAAAAAATTACCGGATCATCGTTCGGTGCTCAAGGCACTACAAATTTATACAAGCAAGCCTCATATTTAAATGAATATTATTATTAATAACAATACTTGGTTAACGATTCAATATAGGATTTAATCTTGCCATCCAATCAAAGTTCATGCTTTTGTATGCATGCAAAATTTAATTTTCAGAACCTAAAACATCTAACTACTCGATAGGCTGCTCTAGTATTGAACTCACTCGAAAATCATTAATTTTTTCCCTTTGTTAAAAAATATCTAAAACTATTTCAAAGATGATTATTTCATTATTTTTAAATGTTAAATAAAGCTGCGGCCAATATCTCGGGGTGTTTAATTTTATTTAGTTTTCCGCCGACGTACGTTTCTGATCATCAACCGTATATTTCTTCACAGAGCAGAGACTAATAAAGAGATTTTAATATTTGTTTACTAGCCTCTGCCTCTGAAGAAGGGCATCGTTGATGATACGATACCTAAGCGCAAGGCTAAATAAAATTATTTTACACCGAGATATTGGCCACAATTTAATTTAGAATTTATAAAGAATAAATCAGGATAGTCCAGGCCGTAGCCCGCGGGCCGCATGCGGCCCAGCACTGAAATAAGTGTGGTCCAACATAAAATCATAAACTTCCTTAAAACATTGAGATCTATATGTAGAAATATATTTATTCCCTTTTTCGAAATATGAATGTACATTTGTACAATACGTGAAGCTTTTTTCAAAGAATAAAATTCACTAAAAGCAAAATTATAAGCTCAACTATATAAGATAAAAAAAATAATGAAGTTTCAAATATTTAAAAATTCTTCTTCTTCTCATATTTTCATTTTCTAAATAATTTATTATTTTAGTAATTTATATGCTACGGCACTGTCCACGTCTATAGTTATTATTCTAATTACAAGGAGACAAGGAATTGGGGTTTTATAGAACAATCCCAATTAATTGATAATTTCTCTTCAGGACTTAAACTTGTCAGGACTTGTCTTTTAG
This sequence comes from Forficula auricularia, assembly GCA_024734495.1. Taxonomy (NCBI): domain Eukaryota; kingdom Metazoa; phylum Arthropoda; class Insecta; order Dermaptera; family Forficulidae; genus Forficula; species Forficula auricularia. The sequence continues at coordinate 29,241,573 of JALMQS010000128.1, read as the reverse complement.
ATATTTGAACGTTCTTACATGTCAATAGATAATGGATAGTAAGAGATTATTATATCCGTGACTCTTTTAAAATGTAATAAATATTTATTTAATAATTAATTATTTAATCATTATTATTTGATAATTAAGTTGAACAATTGTTAAGAATAATTATGTATTAGAATTTTTTTGAGATCTAATTGATTTAATATTTTTTACTTTATCCAATGCGAAGCATGAGAGAAAGTATTGTAATCGGTCGCGCGGCAAGCGCGGCTTCAAAGGGTCCTCAGGTAAAGACTACGGAACCCATGGACTCAATTAAGGTCAGAAATTGAAGTATTCAATGAGATTGAATTTTAGCACGTGACGGTTTTGCCAAAAATTACCTGGAATCTCGTCGAGAGGCCAAAAAGTGTCATTTTTTTTTGGAAGTGCGTGCGGATGGATGGAAGGATGGATGGATGTTATCGTTTTTTTCGTCCACGATTTTTTCCACACCGTTGCACTGATAAAATTGAAATTGAAAACCTACTATTAGTTTAACAAAATGAAGCGCTGATTAGTTTTTGGTACATATCGGCCCACAAACATTAGTATTATACAACATTATTTATTTCAGTACTTTTTTAGTTTTTTCTAAATATCTTTAAAATGACTTAACCAATTTTGATGAAATTTAATATCCTAATTAAGTACCTTGGGGACGACAAAAAAGGTTAAATAAAGTTTTTAGTAAAATTATATTTTAAAGTACTTTACTCTAAAGTAAGATTTTTAAATTCTTTAAAATTTATTCATTTTATCTGTTTAATATAGGACTCATTTAACCTAACTAAGTAAGAGTGGATAGGCTTTTCTCTGTGAAATGCTAAAAATTTGGGAGGAAAGTTTATAAGTAACCATAGCAACTGCGTTCTTTTCTTATCCGTTACCTTTATAGAGGAATCGACTTAAAACCAAAAATAGCGATTGATTCTCATCTAGTACTTGAGGAATAACCATTCTATATTGGATTTTTGACGTTTCGGTTTTTATTGGTAACCATTGCTGTAGACATGGAGGAATCGACTTAAAATCAAAAATAGCGATTGATTCTCATCTAGTACTTGAGGAATAACCATTCTATATTGGATTTTTGACATTTCGGTTATTATTAGTAACCATTGCTGTAGACATGGAGGAATCGACTTAAAATCAAAAATAGCCATCGATTCTCATATAATACTCGAGGAATAACAATTTTACATTAGATTTTTGACGCTTCGATTATTATTGGTAACCATTGCTGAAGACATGGAGGAATCGGCTTAAAATCAAAAATAACGATCGGTTCTTATCTAATACTAGAGGAATAACCTTATTGCATTCCATTTTTGATGTTTTGACTATTAATGGCAACCTCTACTGAAAATGTAGAAGAATCGACTTAAAATCAAAAAAGACTAAATTCTTTTTTGGTAAACAATTCAAGTTTGAGAATAATGAGATAAATTATCGAAAATGTCGATGAATTGTTGTCGATGAGCTGATTGTCGACCAATAGGGCGTCGGTCTATTGCCTAGTCGATGAATTATTTTTGATGAATTATCGTCGATGAATTGTGGTCGATGAATTTTCCGAATCCCCGAAAATCAATAGCGTAGTTTAGTTCCCCCCGAGGGGTGAACCGCGACCTAATATGCTGTACACCAAGCACCTACTTGCACTTGTACTTGCAAATATTTCCAAGTACTTGCAAATATTTAAAAGTAATTACCAATATTTCTAAATATTTCTAAGTATTTCCAAATATTTCCAAGTACTTCCAAATATTTCCAAGCACTTCAAAATATTTACGAGTACTTCAAAATATTTCCAAGTACTTCCAAATAGCTATTGTATTTTTTTATATTAACAAGCTCTTCTTATTGACGTACAAATAATAAATTAATAAAATAATGCAAATATTTGTCCGGCTATAATCTGATCACTTCACTAATTTACACACACGAACACTTAATGGCCAAAATGGGCTATAGTTAGCGAAGGCCATTAAAAAAATAATAATAATAGAGAAATAATTAACAAAGGATGTCAAAAATAATTGAAATTTGATTGTAATTGTGAATAATTTATAATTACAAGTATTTTTAAATTATCTTCAGGTCATTATGTCTACGGTCACTTAAAATTGATTTATACGGTGAAAAGGTGCTCTCCACATTCTCAGATGTAATGGCGGCAAATTTAAAGGAACTTTGTATATTTCTTCATTGTTTTTTCATTTTTTTCTCAGAAAATTTACTTTTAAAAAATCTGCATTTGGCGCGAAATAGGCAATATTTGACAAAAAATTTTCAAATATGCAATTTTATGCAATATTCTTCAAATAAGCAATTTTATACAATATTAATCAAATATGCAAAAATATGCAGTATAAAATTTAACCCACAGTATCCTAGATGCATGATTCGGATAGATAATTGATCCCCTGGGTCATATGTGGCGGCAAACAAAATATTCAATTGCATAGGAATCCGATCTCTACTTATAAATAATGAGCTAAAATTAGGTACAATATAGTTTATATTAATAAACATAGTGGATTTATTCAAAAAATCATAAATTTATTTTGAAAGAATTCATTTTCAAGCATGTTTTTTTTCTCTCTTTTGGAATATGTGTCTATATGGATTCAGATATCCATGATAATTCAAAAACGAAAGATCGTGTAAGTTTATGCAATCAAACAGATGTAGCTAATTAAATGAAATTGAGAACATATATTAATACGGTGCACCAAGTTTTCCATTTAGCTCAAAATAATTGCTGACAAAAAATTGCCAAATCATCAAAATGTTGAAAAAATTATTTTACTCTTTGTCTTTAATTTGATGCTACGATGCTCTCGTATTGTATATGCTGTTTTTCTTTAGTTATAAAAGTGAATATACTTGAAAGTATTCCGTCTTTTGGAACAAACCCCTCTGCAATTGGCTCTCGACATTTAAAAATAAATCATTTAACTCCTACAAGAAAAGTTTTTCCAATCTCGTGCAGTGTTTTAGAAGTGGACTCGCTCGGATTGATTCCGGCCTTGCTTCGGAATGACAACTACATACGTCAGATCTCTCCTCTCGATCCCATTCTCAATCTGTTTGAGTTCAAACATCTTCTTCTACGATTCCAGTTTACTTTTCGTTTTATCCGATATAATTGTATTTCTTTTAAATTACATTTTAAGGTTTTCGTGTTGACTGGGATGATGATTTAAAAGGTTTTTACATATTCAATAAAAATGTTGTAAAGTGTAAATAAACAGGGAAATTTAATTAAATTTTTTTTTTTTTTGAAGTGATTTTATTTTTTAGTACATGTTTCGACAACTACTTTTAGGAACCGTTTTCAAGTGTTGACAGATAGAGCTTATAATAACTAAGGGATGCGAAATTACAGAAGGGTTTCGATCAGTGATGTCATTAATAATGCCATTTATACAGGGTGGGCCATAAAGATCTACCACATTTTGAAGAGGTATAAAAATGAAAAAAAATTAACTAGAAAAAAATTGAATATATTTTTGAAAGAATAAAATAAAATACATTTTTTTAAATGTGTTTTAACATTATATCAGAAAAGGGGGCTACATTTTTTTCATTTTGTTATACCTCTCAAAACGTGATACCTAGGTCTTTATGCCCCACTCTGTACTTAATTGAATATAAAGTCTACAAAAATTTATATGGGTTTTCATTTTGGTATTAAAAGTTAAACAACATAAATTGCAGCCAAGGAAATTCGAAATTAAAAATATTTTACAGCCATGAGTATCAGAGGGTTCAATAAAGATGTAACTCTGCTGAAGGTTATCTATGAAATTGTTAAAATGAGCTAAATTCATATATCAGAAGAGCTGCCAGCTCTTTAAGTGGCGTTCCAACGTGCTGAAAATGCTATCCGGGTAATTTTGCCGCTTTAGTTCGATTTCCGAAGAGACGACATTATTTATTTATTTATTTACATTTGTGGACAATGCTCTGAGGCATTTGCCTCATATGAGCTGTAAAAATTACAGTATTTAGATCAGGTGTATGGATCATTCAAAAAACAATAAGAAATAAATAAATTATATAGTAATATAAAAAAAAAATTCTTCCCAAATAATTTTAGATTAATATCTGCAGAGGAAACTCTGTTTGACTTTTCTTAAAAAATATTAACTACAGTTTTCTGGGCGGTCCTAGTATGGAATTTAACCAAAATTTAGATATTATTATAATTAATTTACTTTTAAATATTAGTTCTTCAGAATAAGGAAAACAATTTTTAAATTCTTGTTAAAAATTTATTTAGTTCAACGTTTTGCTTTCAATTAAGGCTTCCTCAGATTATTTTCATATATGTATTTCAAGATTACAAAACTATTTATTATATTCTAATAAGAGATAATCTAAGATACTAAGTAATTTCTTTATAGTAAAAATAATTATGTTATGTTTTAATTAGAGAAGTATGAGTTTTGTGGAGGTCAACATTTTGGTGACCAGAGATACTGCTCTCCAACATGGCCTCGTGGCTTTTATATATCGAAACAATTTATCTATAAAATAAAAAAAAGGCGATATTTAAATGGTTTTTATTTTTTGCATCCAGTTTTGTAAGTCAGCCTGGAAGTTCTGCAATGTGCGTTGCAGCATTCCTTCATTTAATGCAGCATTTTATTGACTAATAACAGCTTGGAGTTTATCCGATATTTTAATCATTTTTGCATGGAATGTGGAGTTTGTATATAATATTGAACCTCAAGAGTTCAGGTGTGATATTTTCTATTGACGGAGGCTTATTATGTCGACGCTCAAAAGTTTTTCGATTTGATATCTTCTCGGCTGAGAAATTCTCAAACCGTAATAATTTCACGTTTGTTATTATTACATTACATAGATGTTTATATTCTTGGCATATTATTTTATTTTTCTCGTTTGTTTAATTTTCTATTGTTCATATTTTCTCAAATTCTAATACAATATGTAAATAATGTTTTTATTGAAAATGTCAAAGCACAGTTTATGCCAACCTATGCAGCATCTTTGGAAAAAATATTGACATATTCCGAATACTTTTGTAAATAAATGTAAAATAAATTGACACGTGGCCATTCACTTGACTTTACCATACACTTCTGGTTAAGTTTGCTCAAATGGCCTAGATTGTTATTTTTTGCCCCCCCCCCCCCACACCTAATTTTGAGGCCAGAATTTTTTTTTTATTCATTTTATAGTATATTTCATTTTTTTTGTTTTTGACTTCACCATACCCTGTACGGTATTATAATCGTACATGAAAAAAGTGTTTTTTTGTTTCTTTTTTCGAAATATCTAAAAAATGGCTTAAAGTATTTTCATTGAAAAAATTGAACGAAAACCATGGCATTTCGGTCTACAAAAAAAGCCCTAATAAGTGAAGAATGAAAACATTATATTTTTCGAGATAATAATTGTTGTGTCAAAATATCTGTTAGTCTGATTGTCTGGTTGTCTGTGCGTTATGAAATTTTTGTGGACGAGCTAGCTCAAAAACTAGTGTAAATATCGAAACCAAATTTGACACGTAGTTTTTAGTTCATTGAGATTAAGAGCTGATTTTATTTTGTTGCATATCGACCCAAAAAGAGGGGTGGAGGGGGTTAAAAAATAAAAAATCTAGGCTATTTGAGCAAACTCAACCAAATTTTCTATACATAATCAGTGGAACCCCAGAAGTCTAAAAATGCAAAAACTAACCCCCCGAAAATTGGGGGAAAGGGGGGCGGGTAGGGTCAAAAAATGAAAATATAGGCCCTTGTACCAAACTCAACCAAATTTTGAACACATAATCAGTGGGTCACCAGAAGTCTAAAAATGGAAAAACTAACCCTCCTCCCCTACATGATTATAAATAATTTTATTAAATATTAAATATAAGTGAGGGGGCCAGGTTGTATGGTAAAGTCAAGTGGATGGCCAGCATCAGAACACGTCAGCTTATTAATAGTCAATTTCGACCAAGAGTTAAAAAGGTTGAGTAGCCTTGCTGTAGACGGTACTAATAATTTAGTGAATTTATATTAATAATCAAAAAATAATGTACCAGTTATGAAAATAGCTTTCCCTCTGCCCTTTGAGTCTTTGGACCCCGTGGTTTCCAAGCTCTAGGGCTGTTCGTATATGAATAATACAATTGAATATTTAAATTATTCTCTACTCCATTAGTAAGCAATATAAAATTATTTCACGTGTCTCATCTCACTAGGACAATATATATACATATAAACTTAAATTAATTATTTCTAAACGCAGTAAAGATCGCAGAATCCTTAATAGAGGTAAAAAAATTGTCAGATAAAAATAATGCTAAGTTCACAACGAAAATGCTCAAACTATATCCATTTTGATGCTTGCTTGTGCTTTTCCTTTCCAAACGCTGCGTTACGGGGTTACGCTACTTTTTTACTTTACAATACACAGGGTATGGTCAAGTATTATAATCGTGCATGGTAAAAAGTGGATTTTTTGCTTTTTTTTAGAAATATCTAAAAAACGGCTTAAACTATTTTGATTAAAAAAATTGGGCGAAATCATGGCATTTTAATAAGTGAACATCGAAAATTTTTTCGAGATAATAACTGTTTTGCCAAACTGTCTGTTAGTCTGTTAGTATGTGCGTTAAGCAAATTTTGTGGACGAGGCAAGCTCAAAAACTAGAAGAAAACCCAGCCAAATTTCGCTTAGGTAGTTTTGGCGCAATGAGAATGAAGCTGATTAAATTTTTGGTGCACATCAACCAAAAATTAAGAGGGTGAGGAGGGAGGGGGGTTAAAATTTAAAATTATAATATTTTCAAACTTAAAAATTTTTTTCGATGTTCACTTATTAAGAACTTTTTTGTAGACCGAAATGTCATGGTTTCGCTCAATTTTTTTTGACGTGACCACGTCTTATAATTCGATGGTGCCGGCTGCACGCTCGAAAACATGACTCATGCGGCGTTACCTCACTCTGAGGCGTTCCATTTAAGGCTTGAAGTGCAAGTGAGAGCGCGGAACGAGCGACAAAGATTGAGGCGGGCTTTTTAAAAGCTACAGTTACAAAAATTTTTAATGATGTTTCCAAATTTAAATTTTAAATTTAAGATTTATGAACAATAATTTAATCACAGTTTATTCTTATAATAAATTATTCAAAATTATTACTTTTTTACAACAAATTACAATTAAATTTGCAAAAATAATTAAGTAACTAATTGAACAACAACTTTTATTCAGTTTACTTGCTGAAAGAAATAATGTCAATACAAAATTTATTATTATAAAATAATAAAATCAAAAATTAAATTTTAACAGTCGAGTAGAAATTTAAACAATAAATTTTATTCAAGTATTTTGTAAATTTAAAATGATTTTCTGAACGAAGAATTTTATGAAAAAAATCGGTTGTCTGTAAAGCCGGTTTACTGACGATAGTTGAACGTGACAACGTCATAAGAAAATACCATTCCATCAGTATTTTCTTATGACGTTGTCTGTTCAACTATCGTCAGTAAACCGACTTTACAGACAACCGATTTTTTAATAAAATTCTTCGTTCAGAAAATCATTTTAAATTTACAAAATACTTGAATAAAATTTATTGTTTAAATTTCTACTCATTAACTCCAGCAATAAGGGCTCTCCATAGGCTCAAAACTAAGAAATCAATAATAATTAGTTAATAAATAATTTATAATTAAATAATAAAATGCCTTAAAACAAATTGGTTTCAAAATAAAGCCAATAAGTAAGTATTTAAAGTGTTAATTAAATGAAACTATTGAGAGAATTTGATTGTTTACTAAACACTGTTAGCCATGGGCGTCGGCAGGGATTATTTTCAGGGGTGCATCTGCATCTACACACTATACTATTAACTAATCAAATATAATTTATAATAGTGAATTGTTATAATTATAGGTAGGCATATCGACGACATGCGTGCAAAACCCTATCATCAGAATTTCACCGAAAATGAGATTGTAGCACCCAAAACGATAGGGTTTATACTTATCGTATCCTTTTGGTGCTAATATTTCATTTTCGTTAAAATTTGAGATAGGGGGTTTTTGCACGCATGTCGTCGATTAAATATTAGACATTTATATGTTATGTCAATTATGGTAAGTTAATGTTAAATTCTTAATCTTTTTCTGTGCATTTTCTTTCATAACATGGGGGTGCAAAAGTGCTCCCCGACAACCCCCATTGCTTCGGCGCCCATGCTCTTAAGCCATCTCAACCAAATTTTGTAGTTAGTATGCAAAGGGACCCTAGGAAACTATTATTGCAAAGATAAATAACTGGGAAGGGGGGGGGTTCAAAAATTGAAAATTCTAGCTTCTTTGATCCTATCTCAACCCAATTTTGAAAAGTTATAGCTACAGCCTGTGAGATCGTAGGATGTTAGATGCAAAAATAGGCAGTTATATATATTACATATTATCTTAAATACCAAAAAAAATCCATTAAAAATTGATATTTTCTGCAGTCTTGAAGATAGAGAGTTCAAAAATCTAGCTAGTTTTTTTTTGCATTAAAAATACAAACATTTTGCCATAAGAACCAATTCTCATTGACTTTCCGTTTTGGATTGATGGTGGGTATGAATCCAGAGAGTTTCACAGACGAACATATAGTCAGAAACACAAATTATGGTTAAAAAATGTGCATCCGAATTTCAGACATTTTGAACTACAATGAGCAATAATATTTTTGAAAAATCAAATCATTACAAGGTAAAAATGTTTCTAAATATTTTCAGTAAAGAATCCTTGGTATAAGAGGCCGACTCGAATATTGTCTCCTTATTATTTTAATATACATTTTTTTTATTCAAAGTGACATAGTTGATTTGTTTTTTAATGAAAGTAATATTGAGAACCCGAAATATTTCTTGCGATCCCTAAGGTCAGCATTCTGAATTGGGATTATTTCGCAGCCTCTTAGTTTTCTCATACAAGCAGGGGTGTAGTGGGCGGGAACGCGTGGGAACAGCGTTCCCACACTGGTTTCATTCAGTAAAAAAAAATAATAATAATAACAAATAAAAATTAAAATCACCTACGCAAGTAAATAAAATAATATCTTAAAAATGTGTGAGTGCCTCATATATTGATTTGAGGCATCAGCACCCATGCACCGTACCTACCCGAATTTCAATATTCTAATTGTTTACTTAAATTAAGATTCGGTAGTTTAGCGTTCCCACACTGAAAATTTTGCCACTAAAACTCTGCATACAAGATAATTAAAATATATTTTAAAATAGTGTGGAAGTTATATATGTTGCAGTAAAACCCGTTTTAGTAAGAACGGGTTCTTACTGGATTAAATCACGTTTCACTGAATACCTTTGTGGCAACTAGAAGTTTACTGACGTTGGTTGAGTTTGGTTGAGTTTGGTTCATTCTTCATTTTTGACCTTCTGCCTCATTTTGGGTGTTTATTTTCAAAAATTTTTAAACGAAAATGTCAAAAATGAGAAGCAAAGTTGTAGAGGATGTAATTTTTGACATTTTCGTTTAAAAAATTTTCTTACTAAAAACGGGTTTTTACTGCAACATATATAGTAAATACCTATTTTTAAATTTAACTTGGCTTCAGTTATAAACAAATAAGTTTATTTTTTTTATTTTTCAATGACTCCATTCAAGAACCACTAGTCAAGCTGATAAAAAATATAAATTATTAATAGTGAATTGGTGTTTAATGATGATTATTTAATAGGTTGGAATATATAAATTGAAATATCTTAATAACACTAAAAAATTATAAAAAATTTATTGACTAAATAAAAATATTTCGAAGGCGTTAATAAAGAAATCTCTTATTATATTAAACGAGCAATTCTTGTATATATATATATAAATTTACTACAATTCTCATCTGTCTGATTCTTTGGGGAATCGAAACAGATGAATTTTGTTCAGTTTTTCAATAATAAATTTTATTTAGAATGTTTATATGTTAACATTTAAATGAAAAGCGAAAGTTAAAACTTTTATCCGGTCACTGCCCTATTTTGGTGCACTTGGGACCAGACTCGTTTTGATAGTGAACCAAGAGTTGAAAAAAGAGATACAGGACCCAGTCGGGTATGATCCGACATCTTCTGCGTTAAGCCCGCAAATGCCTTCTCCATTTAGGCGATGGATCCTCTGACTAGATCCTATAATCAAATCTTATATATATTCAACTCTCTAGTTCAATAGCGTTTTTCTTCTATTTTCCTAATAGTATGGTTGCTATAAATTTACTACAATTCTCATCTGTCTGATTCTTTGGGGAATCGAAACAGATGAATTTTGTTCAGTTTTTCAATAATAAAGTTTTAACTTTCGCTTTTCATTTAAATGTTAACATATAAACATTCTAAATAAAATTTATTATTTCAAAAACAACAAAATTCATCTGTTTCGATTCACCAAAGAATCAGACAAATGAGAATTGTAGTAAATTTATAGCAACCATACTATTAGGAAAATAGAAGAAAACGCGATTGAACTAGAGAGTTGAATATATATAAGATTTGATTATAGGATCTAGTCGGAGGATCCATCGCCTAAATGGAGAAGGCGCAAAAGATGTCGGATCATACCCGACTGGGTCCTGTATCTCTTTTTTCAACTCTTGGTTCACTATCAAAACAAGTCTGGTCCCAAGTGCACCAAAATAGGACAGTGACCGGACAAAAGTTTTAACTTTCGCTTTTCATTTAAATGTTAACACATATATGTATATATATATATATATATATATATATATATATATATATATATATATATATATATATATTTATATATTTATAGAATTGGTTTCTCGAAAACGACTCTAACGATTTGGATGAAATTCACGGGTTAGGGGGTTTTTGGGTTGACAATTCGATCTGTCACGGTCTCAGTCTTCGGCTAAGTTGTTTTTGATGTGTTTTTTGTTAATTCAAATAATTATTTACAACGTGTCTCGATAAAAATGTATAATCACATTTTTATTCAATTTCTTTTTAATAATTAATTGGTTTTTCAATTTTAAATTCCACTAATAGGTCATTACAAATATTATTATATAATAGAATTTGTCAATTTAATTAATGAAAGGTATTTTTCTATAAAATAATTTATTAGAATATCAATTTCATTCTCTTAAAAAATCCGACAATTCGAAGGATCGTGCCACCTTCTTCAGGACTTATAAGGGTCAACTAAATAACCTCTGTGTATATTAATATTATTTTTAATTTAAATGACATTCAAAACTTTGTGGCCAGTGATACGTCTTGATGATGGCCATAATGGTCAAAATGTTGGTAAAAATATAAATTAAGTTTTATTTCAATTTATTTTATTTTGAAATAATTTTTAATTATTTCTAGAGACTATAGTTTCGAAGGCATTGCCTTCATCATCAGTCTATCACAAATATTTCAAATTAGTTACAAATTAAGATTTATACATAGAAAATTTTGAAAAATATATAATGTCTTTTTCTTCATGTTTCTTCTTGGGAGATTAGAATATAACTGGCTCAATATCTGGGTTGCTCTTTTGTTTAGGCATTTTCTAATGAGTTTTACCTGAATGAATGGAATGTTTTTAAAAAAGGGTCATTGATAATTTCTAGTTTTTCATTTAAAGATTCAATTGGGCTTTTTTCCAAGGATTTTAAAATTTCAATGGATTCTTTTAAAGAAAGAATTAAGGGGTCATTGACTTCTTTGATCAATTTAATTTTGGATTGATCTGGAAAACTATGATTGTGAGCATTTAAATGCTCTGCAAATGCATAATTTTCATATTTTAATTTGTAGGCTCTCTTGTGTTCATTGATCCTAATGGATAAATTTCTTTCCGTTTTTCCTATATAAGTTGCATTGCAATCTTGGCATGTCAATTTATATACACCGGATTTTTCATTTTTCGGAATTTTATCTTTAATTTGACTTAATTCACTTCCTAATGTATATGGTGATCTAAAGATTGTCGCGTACCCTAAAGATTTTAATTTATGCTTTATTTTTTCGGACATCTTACCATAATATGGTAATATTAGTTTTGGCAGATCGTTAATTTGGGAATTTTGTGAATAGATTAAATTTAAATTTGATTTTTGAATTTTACCTTTTAATATTTGATCTATTAAATTGCTTTCATAACCATTATTTATAGCTATTTCTTTGATTATCTCTAGTTCTGTTAAAAAATGCTCTTTCTTTAATGGGATACTATTTAAACGGTGGATCATTGAATGGAATGCTGCCAATTTATGTGACATTGGTCGACAAGCCATGTTGTGAATTACGGTATCTGTAGATGTATCTTTCCTATAAATTTCGAATGTGTGTTTATTTTTTTCAATTTTAATTTTAAGGTCTAAATAATTTAATGTTTTTTCTTTTTCTTTTTCTACGGTAAATTTGATTTTTTCATGTAATGAATTTATATGTTTTATGAATTTATTGAGAATTCTTTCAGTCCCTGTCCATAAGACAATCACATCGTCAACATATCTATAATAATATTTGATATATTGAGAGAATTCGCACTTTATATTTAAAAATTGTTTTTCGAAATGTTTTAGAAAAATTTCTGAAAATAATGGTGACAGAGGGTTTCCGATTGCTAAGCCATTTTTTTGTTCATAAAATTTATCGTTGTATTGGAAAAAATTGTGATTTAGACATAACTCCATCAAATCACTTAGGTCTGTTTTTTCTTTTATGTTCAAATTTGATTTTATTTTGATTTCGATTAAAAATCGACCTTTTTACCTGAATTTAAAATTAAAAATAATATTACTATATCGTTTTTAACTGAATCAAAAAAATTACCGAGCATCGCTTGTCGTTCCAAGTACTACATAGGTACCTGAGAAATAAAAGTTTTATAATATGTATACTGTATAGGTATCAAGCTCAGAAAATATAATATCGAAAATCTTGTGAAATATTATTTATTATTTTAATAAAATTTTGCACTCGCTCCTAATAAAAAAAAAAATAAGAATTTGTGTAAAGTGACTATCTTCTATTTTATCAAAGTAAAATACACCCAAGGATGCTTAAAGTGTCATCCGAGGGGTGATCCGCGATTGGAAGTAGGTGTACACCTCTTTGGAAGTATTTTGGAAGTACTTGGAAATATTTGGAAGTACTTGGAAATATCTAGAAGTACTTGGAAATATTTGGAAGTGCTTGGAAATATTTGGTATTACTTGGAAATATTTGGAAGTACTTGGAAATATTTGGAAGTGCTTGGAAATATTTGGTATTACTTGGAAATATTTGAAAGTACTTGGGAATATTTGGAAGTGGAAGTGGAAGTAGGTGTACAGCATATTAGATCGCGGTTCACCCCTCGGTGTCATCTATCCGTACCCCTACCTTTAAGTGCCCGCAATAATAAGATTTAAAATTTTGTACGCTCTCTCAATCAATCGACAACCCGGAAAATATTTCCTTTACCTACTGTTATCAAAAATCAAACGGGCAAGTTTTTTCTAATTGCTTATAAATAAGAATAAATAAAATATTGAAATCAAGTGAAAAACATTTCGTGGAAAATGATAAGCGCCTGGGCGGCCGGTCGGGCTTCATTAGGATTCAGTCTTTAGCGGAGAGTGGATGGGTGACCACGCCATTCTTCTAACTTCTTCTCTAGGTAATAATTACTTTCACTTACTTTCTCCATTAATATCAATCATTCTTAACCATTCTTTATAAAATTATAAGTAGGTATATTATTTACATAAATTCAGGTTCATTTATAAATAAATTTTTGCCTCCAAGCCAATAGCTGATATTTTAAAGTTCTTTAATTTTATGGAATTCAAAATAAAAATAAAATGATCTGTAGAACATACGATATTTGCTTTGTTTCTCGTCTTTAATTAGAAATCAAAATTTTATTATATTTTTAAATTAGATCTCAGAAATACAATATTTTTTTTTAATTAATTAATTTATTTATTCAAATAATGATGCTCTGAGGCGTCTCGCCTCTTAGAGCAGAAAATACAGAAGAAACATTTGGATTACAACTGGTATAAAATATTATAGATTTTTAACTTCAAATTCGGACTTTTCCAAATCTAATTTAGGATTTTAAAAATCAAAAATAGAATTTTTCAAATCAAATTCAGAATTTATTAATAAACAGTTGAAAAAATTATAGTTAAGAAAAAGTTTTAATTTAATTTAACTCTCGGGAAAGGTTTTCAGGTAAAAAGCTAAAATTTGGTGAATTGTAAGATATTTGCCTACCAATTTTCAGCTCATCAACTAAAACGTTTCAAGATTGGCATTTTGTATTTTCAGAAAACGTTTTCATGTAGAAAGCTAAAATTTGGTACATTCTAATATATTTGGGTACCAATTTTCAGATCATTAAGTAAAACCTTTCAAGATTAGTATTTTGTACTTCAGGTAAAAAGCTATAATTTAATATGTAAAATGTGCATGGCTTTATAGAAATTCTGAATTTTATTTGAAAAAAATCTGATTTTGATTTTTAAAATCCTGAATTTGATATGGAAAAGTCCGCATTTGATTTTTAAAATCCTTAATTTGATATGGAATAGTCCGCATAAAACCTATATATAGAACAAAAATAATTTTTATAAAAAAAAAATAAAACCGACTTCAAAAAATTAAATGCAACAAATAAAATAATAATAACTTAAAAATCAAATAAAATACACTAAAAGGTATAAATAATTATCTTATTTAGTTAAAACTAAACGACGAAATATTAACATGAAATTACTTTTTGAAGTCGGTGCCAAACAAACTATACCTATAAGCCAGCCTACCCGCCAAACGTATTAAGTAAGACCCGCCGAGTGCGATTCATAAAATGTATATATTTGGCACCGACTTCAAAAAGTAATTTCATGTTAATATTTCGTCGTTTAGTTGTAAATAAATAAGATAATTATTTTATACCTTTTAGTGTGTTTAATTTATTTTTAAGTTATTATTATTTTATTTTGCATTTAATTTTTGAAGTCAGTTTTATTTTTTTATAAAAATTATTTTTATTTTTCTCTTTTTAGTGATGTTATTAATAGTGGCTTAATATAATACCCTGCATGCATCTCGTAAGAGAAAGGGTTAGGCGAATAAATCAGAAAATGATAATAAAATTCAATTCTAAAATATAGAAATTCTCTCAAAACGTTTGCGGGTTTTAAATGAATGTTATAAGATTTTTTTATAAAAGATTGTATTTATTATAATTTCGATTATTTGGTCATAAGAATTGGAGATTTTCGTTATTTCGTCATTGATCACATCTTCTTGAACTTGATCAAATTAATATGGTATTACCCCTAAGGTACCCACTTTCCAATAAAAAAAGAATCATTAAAATCGGTTCATAAACAAAGAAGTTATGCCTGAACAAACATATCAAAAAAGTCCAATACCAATGAAAGAGAATGAACCCAATGCAAAAATCATCAAAATCCGTTCACAATTGGCCGAGATATGAGGTAACATAGACACAAAAAAAAATAAAAAATAAATCAGTCGAATTGAGAACCTCCTCCTTTTTTTGAAGTCGGTTAAAAATATACACAGGGTGGAGTGAATTAACCAAAAAGTAAAATAATCAAGTATTTAGAAGGCATCAAGAGAAGGTGGCTCCACAGAAAGTTACTTAATTTCACAATCAATTAAGCTAAACTCGCACTTGCCCGTAGTAGGACTAGATTCAACTCGAAAGTTTGATATAAGGCAGTAATCAGACTCCATCAAAAGAGCATCACAATAAAAAAAGATTTTTTAATGTTAATTGGAGCACCAACAATTTTGCTATACTTAAGAGTCATGTATCGTATGAAAGCAGAGATCCCGTTTGTTGACACGTAACCCTTTGCTTCTATCTATGGGACATGCATATTAGTTATATAGTCAATAAGGCTTATAGGAAATTGGGGATGTTTGGTAGAATTTTGAATGGTACATCTAGAGAAGTTAAGTCAAAAGTTTATTTAACTTATGTAAGACCTAATTTAGAGTATTGTTCTGTGGTTTGGGACAATCATCCACAACGATTAGAGAGAAAAATTGATATGGTACAAAGAAGGGCGGCTAGGTTTGTTTTTGGTAAATTTGATAGGTTTAGTAGTGTCACTTCAATGATTAATGAATTAGGATGGTCTAGTTTATTGGAGAGAAGGGAATGGGCTAAATTGAAAGTGATTTTCAAAGCCTATAAGGGTTTTAGGAGTTGGGAGGAAATAACGAATAGATTTCAGGAACCAAGTTATTTAGGTAGAGCTGATCATAGAAAAAGATTCGTAAGCCAAGATTCTTGAAAAATATCGGTTTACATTCATTTGTAGGATCTGGCATTGATTTGTGGAACAGTCTGTCTGTTACTACTTGGGATTATAGTCCTCTGCCCCCTATGATTAAATCAATTATAAATTTTGTCAAGTCCTAATGTCCTAGAGTTGTGCAAAATTTTATTTAGTTCTCACAAGCAGAGATTAGGTGAGGTAGAGAGAGGTCATACCATCCTTGTTAAGGTTTTGACCAGGTTTCCTAACAGGTTATGGCAAATGCCGGGATGGCTAATGCGTCGCTTGCTCCTGGTATCGGGTTTTTGCGCGGAATTTTTAAATTACTTTTTGTCTTTTGATGGAAATCTATGGTCATGTTATTTGTTAATGAGCATACATTTACTATTTTTTTTTCTTCTTTCTTCTTTTTTTTTTTTACTTGTTTATTATTTGTTAAATTGTTGTAATTAATTTGTATTGATGTTTATTAATGTATTGTAGCTAGATTGTATTGATGTTTGGAGGACCTAGCCACCGAGGACTTGTGCCTAAGCAGGTCGAGAAATAAAGATTTATTTATTTATTTATTTATTTATTTATTTATCTGCGCATTGGATGGAAACTCTGCAACTTAAGCAGCTTTGCCTATGAGTTAATCAGTTTATTCGGAGGTGTGTAGAGTTTCTATAACACCTCGAAGAATTCGCTTCGAATTCCACAATGACTTGACAGCAGAAAATGTTGTTTATAAACTAAAACTATATAATCAATTTTTATAATTTTTCTAATTAATATAACAAATAATAATTGCTATATCAATGAGAATTGTTTTTGACCGCGCTTATTTGAAAAAGATATTTATCACGAGACTACTGCGTATTACGCTATTGGAGTCTGCGGAGTCTGGACCAAGATAGAAAAAGATGTGATCCATTTAGCTACAATCCAACGTCATTTCGCGTATAGCCCGGTAGACATTCGGATGGATCACCAAGTGAATTTGAAATCTCAGATGTTATATATTTAATCTCCCAGTCCAGAGCGTTCGGTCTATTAGCATGTATGTTAGATGCTTGCCAGTGAAGATCATTATTTAAAGTTAGAAATATATAAGTTCAAATATTATTTTCACTCAATATTTGACAAAAATTTCCTACAGTTGATTTCGCGATTGAATCAAATGTAGAAAACATTCGATTAAAACTATTTAGTTTAAAAAGGCCAAGAAAATTTGTATAATTTTTTGTCAAATCATTGTTTATGTCCTGCGAATAAATTTTTCTTCTTTTAGAATTTGTTCAAAAGTGAAATCGGACCTTATTAGGGCTGGTACAATGTTTGTCTGTCTGTCTGTACAGACTAGTAAACAAAATAAAACACAAGCTAGAAACTTAGAAATTATATGTATTCATTTTAAGTAAAATCAACTTTAGCATTATCCAGTATTTTTTTTTTTTTGGGGGGGGGTTAAATTATATTTGGGGTCGAAAATATATATTTTTTTTATTTTCGTCTGTGAGATATCTCTGTAACATTCTCTTTAAGTAGAATAAGGTTCAATTTTAGCTTTACCATACAGGGTATGGTCAAATATTGTAATCGTGGATAAAAAAGTGTTTTTTTTGCTTCTTTTTTTCGAAATATTTCAAAAAGAAATAGAAAAATATTGGCAAAGAGGGGGCTAAGTCTTCTGGCTTGAAATACAGCCCTTTTGGTAGTTAGTTAATAAAATTTTTAAATTAAAATATTGTTTATTCATTTTTTTATTTTTTTAAGTGGTAATACAGAGTTAAGTGAAAGTCATGTTCATTGCACAATAATCTAATCTATCAGTTGATTATTATTATTATTATTATTATTTTTAAATTAATTATAAACATTAAAAATCTTTTTTTTTATATTAATTCGGTGAGAGGGGGGGGGTTGAACCCCTTTAAATCCTCTCAATCAAGGGCCAGAACCAAAATAAGTAGTAGTTAAATAAGAAATAAGATATAATATCTAGATTTCCACTTTGAAGGTACTTTTTGAAAATATTGAAAAATCCCCCTCCATTTCTCACTTTAGTTGCAATATAAGGAGACCAATCAAAGGAGCTAAGCCATTTGTGCTCGGACTTTCTTACTAGAAACTTCTATGAAAATTGTTCTTTAGGAGTGAATAGTGAACTATTTCCCACCCTTGTTAAATATAATCAACCCCTTAAATTATTTAACGACGTTTTGATAAAAATTAAGTGACTTTTTCATTAGTTATCCTTAAAGACATTTTGACATTCTTCACCCAAATTGAACCAAATTTTAGTTGTATCATTTTAACAACATTTTGAATAAAATTAAGTGACTTTTTAATTAATTATCGACATTCTTCACCCAAATTGAACCAAATTTTAGTTTTAGCCTTTTAACAACTTTTTGAATAAAATTAAGTGAATTTTTCATTAATTATCCTTAATGACCTGTTGACATTCTCATAATTTTTTGACATTTTTATTTGAATATGATTTCTGGCTTATGGCCGCTGTGGCTTTCTCGGATATGTTTTCCAATAGGGAGGTCCAATTTTCGATCACTTTTTCCAGCATTTGGGGCCGTATATCGGTAATAACGTGGCGAATGTTGTCTTCCAAGTCGTCAATCGCCTCTGGCTTATTGACTGAAAATGTGAACTCCTTGAGAGAAGAAAGCAATCGTTCAATATACATAATATATTAATATAAATGAAAATAAAAAGGGATACAAAAACGTTCACAACAAGCATTTTTATGATTCAAGTATTTTGAAATTTAATAAATCTTAAGAATAAAATATTACTACAGAAGATATAATGAGCTTTTACTCCAGAGCATAAACAAAAAATAAAAATAAATAAATAAAATACATTTTTCAACAAAAAAAAGTGAAAGTGATTGTTTATTCAAGCCATTTCCTCATTTTACGTCAAGATAAAATGAAATACATTCTTTTTTCTTCCTAATGATGTTAAAAACACCATTTCATTCATTTATTGATGATTTCAAATTTTTTCTTGCATGGAATTTTCGTTTGTTTGCCCCTTAAGGGGATTTCCACTTGGGCCTAATGAATATCCTATGCACCATTCTTTCGTCCTTCTTTCTATAATGCCATCTATTATTCACCATCGTTCCATGGCTAACATTATGTACCATTTGAAAAACTTTCCTTGTGTTTAGATATTAATCAGCAAACTACCCTGTTAATTCGTATTTTCATACATGAAAATTTTCATTAAAATTTGAATTATTTTATCGATAAATGAGATAATGAATTTTTAGATTATATCTAATGAATCCATTATACATTCTGTCAGTAGGTAAACTAAAAAGTGACCACGAGTATTTTACGAATTTTCCCATTATCAATACAATAACAACAGCAACAACACAACGTTATACCCGGATTCCAATTATGATGTTGATTAAATTAGAATTACATTGTGTTATAGCTAAATTTCTATAAACATAATTTTCATATATATTGTGCAATAGTCAATTTAATCTAGGAAAGGAAGTGTTAGAAAAATTTCCATTCAGAGGCCCGGTTAGAGAGGAGCAAGCGGGGCATTTGCACAGGGTCCACACTTATGGGACCAACCACTAACAATGACTTGCCTGTGCTGAAAAGTTTTCGGCCAGCTGAATCCGAAAATAAATTTCAAATTTGTTTATCACATTAGATTTTTTCACAAAGTAAAAATTAATGACGGTAATGTATGTGTGTAATAAGTGGGGCTCACCCAATTTTGCCTTATAAAAATACTTATTTTTTACTTTACCTTACAAGATATGGTCAAGTATTGTAATCATGCATGAAAAAAAGTGTTTTTTTTTCGAAATATCTCAAAAATGGCTGAAACTATTTTGATTAAAAAAATTGAGCAAACAATGGCCTTTTGGTTTAGAAAAAAACCTATTGAGTGAACATCAAAAAAATTACATTTTTCAAGATATTAATTGATTTGTCTAAATGTCTGTTAGTAGGTAGGTACATTAACAAATTTTGTGTACGTTCAGCTCAAAAGCTAATGTGAATATCAACACGAAATTTCACATGTAGTTTTTGAGCATTAAGATTAAGAGGTGATTAGATTTTGCTTTAAAATGATCCCAAAACTCATACTACTACAGAACAAGAAAATATAAAATTAGTTATTATATTTTCCTGGGTGCAAAATTGGGGGCAGGGGCTTAAAAAATAGAATTATCAATATATGTTCTAGACCAGGGGTGTCCAACCTTTTGGTTTACACGAATAACATTTGAAGAAAAAACTAATGTCTCGGACCGCGGATAAAATATTATAATTCTATTGATATTTCCTATTAGTGCCTATATAGCTCAATGTTTTAAAGACAAATTATTCGCCCTGTTCAGTGGAATGTAATTTTTTCAAATTATTGGTTAAATAAGGACACCGCTTAAACAATAAATCTGCATTATGACGTTTTTTGATTTTGGAAGTCATCTTATATTATCTTATATTATTGAATAATTCATGTATATATATATATATATATATATATATATATATATATATATATATATATATATATATATATATATATATATAGAATCCGTTTCTCGAAAACGAGCTCTAACGATTTGCTAAAACTGGTCTACTCAAGTCTCATGAGTTATTAGTCGTGTATACATTTTAATTCGATTGAAATAAAGGAAGGGGGTGTAGTCATGTCGCAAAATAAATATTTTAATCGTTCATATCTCGTCTTCGGTAAGTCGCAGAGCCTTGAAATTTGAAACTTAAACTATTTAGAGTGCAAAAAGTTACCGAGCATCGCTCGGTGCTCGCACTGTACTCTATAACGACCTTCTGAAAATGACTCACTATGTGAAATCGATACTGAACAAAAAGAGGGGGAGGGGATTCAAAAATAATTTAAAAATAATAAAATTTTCAAACAAAATCCAAAGAAAGCTGATATTTCTCAATAGAATAGTCTCATAATATAAAAGAAGATATTATTAATTCCTAATGGGCCCAAAATTAAGAAGGGTGAGTTCTTTCATAAATAACTATAATATTATTTTATTAAATATTAATTAAAAGAGAGGGGGAATTATTATATTTTTGAATTATTTTTATAACATCTTATTCTCTCAGAAATGAATTTTTTGAACTTATGATCAAATCGTATTTTGTTTTACAATAAACTATCTAATCACCCATTAAAATCTTAAACACTCAATTAGAATATCTTGTATTTATTACAAGATGGAGGTTCACTGGGTTGAAGTAATTTGAATGGTCCATTTCGTTCTTGAGATGAAACATGTAATAATAATCCCAAAAGACAAAGAATAAACTGTCACGTTCTGGTGTGGCCATCCACTTGACTTTATCATACAACCTGGCCCCTCACTTATTTTTATTATTTAATAAAATTATTTATAATCATTTAGGGAGCGGGGTGGTTTTTGAATTTTTAGACTTTAGTGGGCCCACGGATTATGTAGACAAAATTTGGTTGAATTTGGTACAAGGGTCTAGATTTTCTTTTTTCTGACCCCCCCCATTTTGGGGGTTAGTTTTTGAATTTTTAGACTTCTAGGGGGGCACTGATTCTGTATACAAAATTTGGTTGAGTTTGCTCATATGGCCTAGATTTTTAATTTTTAACCCCCCTTCACACCCCTTAATTTTGGGTCGATATGCAAACAAAAAAAAAATTGGTTTTGATATTCACACTAGTTTTTGAGGTAGCTCGTAGACTAAAATTTGGTAACGCACAGACTAACAGACATTTTGACATTATCTCGAAAAATATAATTTTTTCGATTTTCACTTATTAGGGCTTTTTTGTAGACCGAAATGCCATGGTTTCGCTCAATTTTTTTTAATCAAAATAGTTTCAGCCGTTTTTGAGATATTTCGAAAAAAAGATGCAAAAAAAAACACTGCAGAATAACAATACTTGACCATACTATGTATGGTAAAGTAAAAATATGAATTGCAAGACGCGTAAAGTTTGGATTAATTATTCTATTAATTATAATTGATTTTATTAAAAAATATTATTTTGGTCCGATATTACTTACCTATGTAAGTATAATAATTTGTTAAAAAAATGATATCTTAAAAGTTCATGTTAAATTTATTTGATCTTTTACTGATAATTTTCCTTTTTTTATATAAAAATATTCTTTTATAGAGAATCGAGCCCACCTGGAGAAATGCATTAAAGATAATCGGAATTCAAAACGACATTTTATTCATTTGTGTGGCGGAAATCGACCAGTGCAGACTCCGGTCAGCGAAGCCTTTCTTCCAAGGTAAGAGCAAATCGACTAAACTCTAATTAATTTTTATACATCATTTTTTAGATCCCGATATTAAAATACATATTAATCAATAATAGGTATAAACAGCTTTTGAAAAGTTAAATTTCGAAGACCTTTGTAATTGTAGAAAAAAGTAAAACATTTTCATGTGTCGGTACGCTCACTAAAATTTTCTCGATTAACTTTAATGTATACATTATTTGTGATAAATTATTACTTGGTATCAAAATAAATAAAATTATTAATTTAATTGAAATTTAAAACATTATTTTTATAATTAAAGTTGTTATAGGGAAATAAGGACTATATTTTTTATGCAGATAATTTATATTTTATTGCCAATGTTTCGACAACTTTGTTGACATCTTCAGGGCTTAAATAGTTAACTTCACTGCATATTTGTCATTTTTATATTCTTTCTTAGTAAACATAGCAAGGGAAGTCAACATCACTCCAGATATCTGAGAATAATTATAAAAATGACAAATATGCAGGGAAGTTAACTATTTGAGCCCTGAAGAAGTCAAGTTGACGAAACGTTTTTTTTGAAGTCAGTTTTTTTTCTAAAAAATAGTTTCTCTTCTCTTTTTAGAGATGTTAAGAATAGTGACTTATGATAATACCTTGAATGCATCTCGTAAGAGAAAGATTCGAGCGAATGAATCAGAAATTGATAATAAAATTCAATTCATTAATAGAGAAATTATCTCGAAACGTTAGCGGGTTTTAAATGAACGTTTTAAGATTGTATTTTTTTTTTATAAAAGATTTTATTTATTATAATTTCGATTATTTGTTCATCAGAATTGGAGATTTCCGTTATTTTGTCATTGCTCATATTATTAGAACTTAACCAAATTAATATGGGATTACACTTAAGTTAATCCTTTTCTAATAAAATAATAATCATCGAAATCGGTCGATAAATAAAGAAGTTATGCGTGAACATACATAACAAAAAAAGGTTTAATACCAATAAAAAATAAGCTGACGTGTTCTGATGAGGCCATCCACTTGACTTTACCATACAACCTGGCCACCTCCTTATATTTAATATTGAATAAAATTATTTATATTCATGTAGAGGGGGGGTAGTTTTTGCATTTTTAGACTCCTGGGGGCTCACTGATTATGTCTACAAAATTTGGTTGAGTTTGGTACAAGAGCCTAGATTTTCATTTTTTGACCATACCCGCCCCTATTTTGGGCTGTTAGTTTTTGCATTTTTAGACTTCTAGGGGTCCACTGATTATGTATAGCAAAATTTGGTTGTGTTTGCTCAAATGGCCAAGATTTTTAATTTTTAACACCTCCCTCCACCCCCTTAGTTTTGGATCGATATGCACCAAAATCTAATCAGCTCTTAATCTCAATGGACCAAGACTACGTGTCGAAGTTTGGTTTTGATATTCACACTGGTTTTTGAGCTAGCTCGTCCACAAAAATTTGATAACGCAGACTAACGGACAACCAACCCGCGGACGCGCAGACATTTTGACAAAACAATTATTATAACTCATTAAAATATAATTTTTTCGATGTTCACTTATTAGAGCTTTTTGTAGAGCGAAATGCCATGGTTTCGCTCAATTTTTCCAATCAAAATAGTTTCAGCCGTTCCTGAGATATTTCGAAAAAAAGAAGGAAAAACACTCTTTCATGCACGATTACAATACTTGACCATACCCTGTATGGTAAAGTAAAAACAGACATTCCGTTGAATTGATAACCTCCTCCTTTCGTCGGTTAAAAAAACGACAACTATCTATTCTAACTAGTGTATAACATTTCAAATGAGTGCTCCAGTCCCTTTAAATGTAAAGCAGACGTACCATTCGGGATTATCCGGAGCTGTTTGTTTTGTCAAATAGAAAGAAGCTTATATTGTTTTTCCGTCTCATAACATTGCTAATTGATTCTAATTAATTTAATGTGTTTTGTTTTTTGTCTACATTTCTTATTTAATTCTCGCGAAATAGGGTGAAAGTGAAAACGACCAAAGAAACCTTCTTATCGGTTATTAACATTTTTGTAAAATACAAACAACTAAAGACTCAAATATAAGCAGAAAAAATAATATTAATTAAAAAACATATTTTTAAAATAAATTTTTCATCGATACCCTAAAAATTTCACATTATTACCAAATAACAATATAAATCGTTAACAAAGTTTTCTAAAAAAAAAAAAAAAAAAATGGAGTGAGGAAAAGCTTCAAAACTAATAAATAATCACATTAATAGATTTGTATTTAATTGTTGGAATTTTTATTTTTCACAAGTATGCCTAATATAGCAGTGTTTTTCAACCTGTGTGCCGCGGCACACCAGTGTAGCACGAGATTGTCAAATGTGCTGCGAGACTTTTTGAAAAATAATTAAAATTGCATAGGGTTTCGTAACTTTGAAATAGTATTTGTAATTATTTCATTTTTTTTGTATCATAAAACTTTAACATTTTTTTATGTAGATTTTTTATAAGATTCCAGATATTTTTAGTGTGCCGTAAATCAAAAAATATTGAGATACACTGCTCTAGCTTTAAAAGTTTCGGTTTAAAAATGGAAAAATAAAAAATTTTATTGAAATTTTAATGCGATATAATAATATAAATAAACAATTTATATTTAAGTTTATTATTAAATACTACGACATATCTATTTTTCACTTTTTTTCTAAATTAATAAATGTGAGGGTGAGCAATTTTTTCATTAGAATCCCATCGAGGAAAATGACTAAAAAGGGTGGGGATAGAATTATCTATCTTCTTCCTTCTTATAGCAAAGAAATACAAGCAAAGACCTGTTCAGACTTTTTAATTTCCTATTATTCTAGGAATGTCCTTTTGCTCTTGGATCCAATTTCTACTCTTTATAGAGAGAGCAAATATTTAATTGAACTTCAATAAAATTCAGACAATATGTAAAAAAATTGTTCTAACTGGCGAACGTATTGGGTCGTGAAAAAGTTTTACTTTTTTCTTCATTTTTATCATTCAATAGAAAAATTAAATTCATAAAAAGCAAATCGTCTTAGAAAGTTTGTTCTGTATCAAAATTTTATATTTTCCATGCGAAGAACTGTTTAGATTTTGGGCTCTATAAGCCAGTGTTTATGAACCTGTGTGCCGCGAGCGCTTTTGACAAATAATTAAAATTCCATGGGTTTTGTAACTTCGAAATAGTATTTGTAATCACTTCTTTTTTTTTGTATCATACCACTTTTATTTTTTTTTATTTAGGTGTTCTTCAAATGATTCGAGATATTTTTAGTGTGCCGTCAAATAAAAAAATTTCAGAAACAATGTATTATAGTTATAGAGTAATTAATTAATAGAAAAACATACATACTTAATCTGTATTTACAACATAATATAAAAGAGTATTAGATTTTGTATATATTTTCTACTTTTTCGCCTTAAAAATATTGAAGAAAGCTAAACAGCAAAATATTGCACTCTTTTTCAGAAGTAAATCTGTATTCAATATTTCAATAAAATCGGTCGAGTGGAAGTAGTCTAAAAATTGAACACTATATTTGCGTATACAAACAAATAAACTAAATTAAAAGTTTCTTTTTGCCGAGAGTAGCAGAATTTTTATAAATTGAAGGAGACAAAAAAGAGTGTGTGAGAGCTTTGCACTATTCATCAGTCTATTATAATTGATTCAAAGCTCTGAAAACTATAGTCTCCTTTTAAATAAATTAAACATTTATAATTCCAGCAAAAGACACAATCTTTTATTGTCTCCTTCAAACAAATAAACATCACTTGTGGCTGAATTTGAGGAAATTTGCATTGTCGTTGGAAAAACATATGTGTGCAAAATTTATAGAAAATAGTTTAGGTACAAGAGGTTCAAAAATGGCTTTCACAGCGAGTGTGAAAAGCTTTTAATAAAAAAGTGTACTTTATTAATATTTTACACATAAATTATTTTCATTGTTTTTGATACCTGCTGACTGTCACGGTAAATAATGTTACTGTCACAATAAAAAGCAGGACGTATGACCCCTTTGTTCGAGACTGAAATCGAAACAGAACAAAAATCGCACAAATAACAGAGAATATTTCAGTTTTTATCCATTTTAGATGAAAATTTAAAAACAAAAGAAATAGCAATTTCAAATGAATTCTTTTTAAATCGAGACCTGTTTTGTTTGAGGGAATATTAATCTTTCAATAATAACATTTGAAAAAGAAAAATCTTTTTTGCAATTAAGCCCTTATAATGGACCAGTCTCTGACGAGAATGAGACAATATTCCAGAAGGGACAGAGGCGTATATTAATGAGAAAGGCGTTCTCCGGGCTGAATTACCGAGCGAGAACCAACAGCGCCGACGCCGACCCACTTTTTCACCTTTATAATTAATGTTTATTAATCGAGGAAATTAAATACCTACATAAAATGAATCCTAAATTGTTCCAAAACACTAAAGATTCTTGTATTAATATTCTTGTTAAAACTTGAACGTTCTTTTACTAGAGTAAGAAGACCCGCATCCACAGATACCCTCGACCTCTACCCAGCCATAAAATTCCCTCTTCTTCTTCTTTTGACGATGGAGGGCCTTTAGAGGGTGCACCTTTTTGGTATAACTCCTTCTCTCATCAATTACATAAAAAAAGAGTATAAGTACTACTACTACTACTACTACTACTACTACTACTACTACTACTACTACTACTACTAAGTAGAAAGACTAACTACTCTGTCTTCAAATTTGATTGATTTAACAATAGCTTATAAATAGAGACCGGATTTTTAAAAACCTTACAAAATATGCCATAAAATATGCAAAAAGATTTTTCCCTCCTACGTCAAGGTTTCAAGGGGTCAATGAAGGAAACAAATAAAATGCTTCCTTCCTCTCTCCACAGCAGTGTTTAAAACTCTATTACTTTACCATATAGGGTATGGTCAAGTATTGTAATCGTGCATGGATAAAGTGTTTTTTTCCTTCTTTTTTTCAAAATATCTCAAAAAACGGCTGAAACTATTTTGATTAAAAAAAAGAGCGAAACCATGGTATTTCGCTCTACAAAAAAGCCCTATTGAGTGAACACCGAAAAAATTATATTTTTCGAGATAATAATTAATTTGTCAAAATGTCAAAGTTAGTTAGTCTAGTTAGTCTGTGCGTTACCAAATTTTTGTGCACGAGCTATCTCAAAAACTAGTTTGAATATCGAAACCAAATTTCACACATAGTTTTGGTCCATTGAGATTAAGAGCTGATTACATTTTTGGTCCATATCGATCCAAAATTAATGGGGGTGGAGGGGGGTTTAAAAATTAAAAATCTAGGCCGTTTGAGCAAACTCAACCAAATTTTGTATACATAATCAGTGGACCCCCAGAAATCTAAAAATTCAAAAACTAACCGCCCAAAATGGGGGGAGGGTCAAAAAATGAAAATCTTGCTCATTTACCAAACTCAACCAAATTGTGTATATGTACATGTACATGATTATAAATAATTTTAGGGGCCAGGTTGTATGGTAAAGTCAAGTGTATGGTCACATCAGAACACGTCAGCTTATTTTCCTTAGCAGAAGCATAGAAAAACATTTTTTTTCTCTTCTTTTTCTAAAATTGTTTTTCTATGATTCTGCTAAGGAAAAAAGTTTTAAACACTGCTGTGGAAAGAGGAAGGATGCATTTTATTTGTTTCCTTCATTGACCCTTTGAAACCCTGAAGAAGGAGGGAAGAATCCACCGAAACGTCGGTTTGAAAGCAAAGGAGGAAGGATTCCAATAAATTACACCTTATTTAGATATGAGTTAATTTTTTTCCTCACTACCCCTGGGCTTGCCTTCCATTACTTTCAATTAATTAATTAAAAATTTTGGATATTTGACCAAAAAAATACCAGATTTCTAAAGAATCATATTTGACATATATATGGTTATTAATTAAAGCCCTTTTTAATTCTACCTCCAAACATAGAAATCCGACACTTAACAGGACACCAATATTTGGAATTTGAGCTAGATTTTGGCTAAAAGGAGTACAGCAAGGTTTTGATTCAATCCGGACTTACTTGATTATGCCCTTTTATCGTATTTTTAAGACTTAACACCATTTTGTCAAAACTATTTTTTATTTAAGTATTTTTTTTTAATTTTTAACCGACTTCAAAAAAGGAGGAGGTTATCTATTCGACTGAATTTTTTTTTTGTGTCTATGTTACCTGATTTCTTCGACAATTGTGAACCGATTTTGATGATTTTTTTGCATTGGGTTCAGTCTAGTTTCCGATTGGTCCCGTTATTTTTTTCATTAGTAATGGACCTTTTTTGTTATGTTTGTTTAGGCATAACTTCTTTGTTTATGAACCGATTTTAATGATTCTTTCTGCATTTGGATCAGTATAGCTCCAAGATAGTGAAGATACCTAACTATTTATTTATTTTATGTTTGTTTAGCGAGAACTTTTGCCACATGGAGCGATTTCGATGATTGGTCCCATATTAATTTGGTCAAGTTCTGATGATATGATCAATGATGAAATAATATAGATCTTCAATTCTTATGAGCAAATAATCAAAATTATAATAAATAAATCTTTTATAAAAAAATCTTATAACATTCATTTAAAACCCGCAAACGTTTCGAGAGAATTTATATATTTATTAATTGAATTTGATTATCATTTTCTGATTCATTCGCCCTACGCTTTCTCTTACAAGATGCATGCCAGGTATTATATTAAGTCAATATTAATAACATCACTAAAAAGAGAAAAATAAAAATAATTTTTATAAAAAAAATAAAACCGACTTCAAAAAAAATTAAATGCAAAAAATATAATAATAAGAACTCAAGAATAAAATAAAATGCACTAAAAGGTATAATGTAAGTATCTAATTTAGTTACAACTAAACGACGAAATATTAATATGAAATCACTTTTTGAAGTCGGTGATAAACAATCTATATAAGCGAGTTTACCTGCCAAACGTACTAAGTAAGATCCGTCGAGTTCGATTCAAGAAATTACCTATATGTTTGGCACCGACTTCAAAAAGGGATTTCATGTAAATATTTCGTCGTTTAGTTGTAACAAAATTAGATAATTATTTTATACCTTTTAGTGCATTTTATTTTATTTTTGAGTTCTTATAATTTTATTTGATGCATTTAATTTTTTGAAATCAGTTATATTTTTTTTATAAAAATTATTAAAATGTTTAAATCCTAATTGTCAATGATTCATTTTATAAATAAATTTCTAATTTTATTTCTTTAGTATTAAGACAAAGCGAAGATGAAATTGAAGGCGTTTTGGATTAAAATTAAAACTTAAATCTTTGTACTTTTAGATGACAATCCTTTTTATCTGTTCTCAATTTTTGTAAAAATCCAGCAACTGATACAGTTTCCTAAGAAAATCTAGAGCTTTCCAAGGATTTGTGTTTTTATTCTGATCTAAAAAACCTCCAATCCGATATCTCCGTTATTTTAATAGCATACAAGAATGGGGATCTTCTCCACCATTTTATTATTTATCTATTTTATTTATTTATGTTGTAAAAACGAAAGCTCTCGCAGACATGTGTCTCTTGTAAATAAATAAAAAAATAAAATAAATTTATTTATAAATCAATCATTATGAAAAAACTTTTGGGCAATTATTAGGAGAGGGCTTTAAACAAAAAATGTGATATATAGTTCTTGTTCAATACTTGACAGAACTATGACTGGTTAAATTTTTTACTTTACCATACAGGGTATGTTCAAGTATTGTAATCGTGCATGAAAAAAGTGTTTTTTTTCCTTCTTTATTTCAAAATATCTCAAAAACGGCTGAAACTATTTTAATTTAAAAAATTGAGTGAAACCATGGCATTTTGCTCTACAAAAAAGCCCTAATAAGTGAACATCGAAAAAATGATATTTTTTGATATAATAAATGTTTTGTCAAAATGTCTGTTAGTTATTTAGTTATTCTGTCTGGTTGTCTGGTTGTCTGTCCTTTAGTCTGTGCGTTACCAAATTTTTGTGGACGAGCTAGCTCAAAACTAGTGTGAATATCGAAACCACATTTCACAAGTAGCTTTGGTTCATTGAGATTAAGAACAGATTAGATTTTGGCGCATATCGACCCAAAATCAAGCCTGGTGGAGTTGGGGTTTAAAAATTAAAAATCTAGGCTATTTGAGCAAACCCAACCAAATTTTGTATACATAATCAGTGCGACACCAGAAGTCTAAAAATGCAAAAACTAACCGCCCAAAATTGGTGGGGGTGGTGGTCAATAAATGAAAATATAGACTCTTGTACCAAACTCAACCAAATTTTGTATACATAATCAGTGCGATCCCAGAAGTCTAAAAATGGAAAAACTAACCACCGAAAATGGGGGGGGGGTCAAAAAAAAATATAAGCTCTTGTTCCAAACTTAGCCAAATTTTGTATACATAATCGGTGGGCACACAGTGGGCAAAACCATGGCGTTTTGGTCTACAAAAAAAGCCCTAATAAGTGAATATCGAAAAAATTATATTTTTTGAGATAATAACTGTTTTGTCAAAAAATGTCTGTTAGTACGTTAGTAAGTCCTTGCGTGCCTTACCAAAAACGGCATTAACAATTTTTTTAAAAATTAGTGTATTTATCAAGTGTCATGAGTTATTAGTTGTGTATAAATTTTAATCCGATTGAAATAAAGGAAGGGAGTGTAAAGTAGAAGTGTGGTAAAATAAATATTTTAATTGTTCATATTCTTCTTCGGAAAGTTGCGGAGGCTTGAAATTTCAAACTTAAGCTATCTAGAAGCTACAAAAAGTATCACAAGATTTTGGTTAAAATAGAAAAAAACGGAAGTTGATGTTTAGGTACATAAGAATGTACCTCTCCCTTCCGTACCATTTTAGTCTTTTTGATTTTAAGTCGATTCTTCCACGTTTTCAGTAGAGGTTGCCATTAATAGTCAAAACATCAAAAATGGGATGCAATAATGTTATTCCTCTAGTATTAGATAATAATCGATTGTTATTTTTGATTTTAAGTCTATCTCTCCATTTCTTCCGCAATAGTAACCAATAAAAACCGAAACTTCAAAAATCCAATGTAAAATGGTTATTCCTCAAGTAATAGATGAGAATCAATCGCTATTATTGATTTTAAGTCGATTCCTCTATGTCTTCAGCAATGGTTACCAATAAAAACCGAAACGTCAAAAATCAATTGTAGAATGGTTATTCCTCAAGTAATAGATGAGAATCAACCGCTATTTTCGATTTTAAGTCGATTCCTCTAATGTCTTCAGCAAAGGTAACAGATAAGAAAACAACGCAGTTGATATGGTTACCTATAAAATTTCCTCCCAAATTTTTAGCATTTCACAGAGAGAAGCCTATCCATTCTTACTTAATCAAGTTTAAATGAGCTATATTAAATCGATCAAATGAATAAATTTTGAAGAATTTTTGATAAAATAATGAATTTACAAAAAGTACTATCTTACTCTAGAGTAAAGTACTTTAAAATATACTTTTACTAATAACTTTATTTAACCTTTTTTGTTGTTCCCAAGATACTTAATTAGGATATTAAATTTCAACAAAATTGGTTAAATCATTTTCAAGATATTTAGAAAAAACTAAAAAACTACCGAAATAAAGTACTAATGTTTGTGGGCCGATATGTACCGAAAACTAATCAGCGCTTCATTTTGTTAAAATAATGGTAGGTTTTCAATTTCATTTCAATCGGTGCAACGGTATGTAAAAAATCGTGAACGGAAAAAAACGATAACATGCATCTGCTCGCACTTTCTGAAAAAATCGCACTTTTTCCTCCTCTTGAAGAGACCTCATGCAATTTTTGGCTATTTACCTTAGAAATTTGAAAAATAGTCTAAGCCTGATATTTTATATTATTCCAATCCAATAAACATATATTTTCATTAGTTGAATCAAGTTAGTCCAAAATCTCATCACCTCTTTGCAAGACTCAATATTGTCTAATTTCTAGGCGCGAAAATAGAGATTTCCCTGATATTCACTTCGATTTCCAATACCCTGAAAATGTGTGACAGCCTATCCATGTTGGGCGTCTCTGTCGCATCTGACCTGTCTTGGAATGAACATATCTCCTCTGTGGCGAAATCTGCAGCAAGGAAGATTGGCTTCTTATTCAGGTCCAAGCGATTTTACAAACCCCCACAACTTCTCACCATCTACAAGGCCCAAATCCGCCCCTGTCTCGAATACGGCTCTCATCTGTGGAGAGGAGCCTCAAAATATTCTCTTGCTACCCTTGATGCAACTCAGAAACGAGCCGTCAGGCTAATTGACGATTCTACCCTCACCGACTCCCTCGACTCGCTGGCTCATCGAAGAGATGTTCTCTGCCCTTTCCCTTTTCTATAGATACTATCACGGCAGGTGCTCTGATGAGATAAAATCAATAACTCCCCCCAAAGCATGCTTTGCACGCAGCACACGTTTTGCCGACTCCCAACACTCTTTCGCGGTCAAATTGGAAAAGTGCCGGACCACTTCATTCGCGAATACATATATCCCCATGACTTCAAGGAACTGGAACCTCTCTCCCAGCCTCTATCTTTCCCAGCACCTATGATCTTCAAACCTTCAAAACCAGGGTGTATGGTAAAGTCAAGTTGATGGCCACATCAGAACACGTCAGCTTATTTTGGAAATACTCGTATGTACTTACATTTAATATCTATCTAAGGTAATTCTTTCACAAACGCAAAAGTTCAAGAAGTCTTCGAAACTTGGAATATAAGTCTTTAAAAGCATAATAAACACACTATTAAAATTTGAAGACTTTACCACACCAAACAATGAAATAATTGCAATTAAAAATTAAATTTTTTACATATGGTAGATTGGGGAAAGGGTGGGAAAATGATCATTATTTTTTACTTTATCCATGGCTCAGCTGATAAATCTCATTAACAATGTTGAAATATGGTAAATATTCGGGAACAGTTTTCGCAAAGAAGAATGAATCCTCTCATTCAAATTCGCTTATTAATGTGAAGGGAGGGGATTAGGACATTTGCTCGCAGGTGTCAGGTTTGTATACGACCTCAAAGAACACATTTTGAACAGTTTTTGTGATCATTAATTTTGTCATCAAACTATCAATTAATATTAATTGTTTAATGTTTGTTAAAAAGATATTAAGGAGGTCCTTTCGCTCCAGTTGAGTCAAAAGAAGTGTAGTATCTAATATTTAATAAAATAAGTTAAAATACAAATGAAAAACAATAGAAATAAAAAATAAATAGTATGAAAGCCGTAAATGTTTGAAATAAAAACAATTATAAAAAAAATAATTAGATAGAAAAGTTAGTTTGATTTATTCTAATCAGCTGATAATAACTCTTGTATAATTGGCAATGCGCAAGGGCGGATCCAGGGGGGGGGGCGGCGGCCTCGCTGCCCCCCCCCCCCCCCCGCTTGGACAATTCGATCGCGACACACTTTCGAGATAAAAAGTAGATCTTATATACATCGGACACCTTATATAGATTCTCCCCCTCCCCCCATAAAAAATTCCTGGATCCGCCCTTGGCAATGCGTTGTATTAATACGGTTTATGTTTACATCCAAACATAGCATTTATGTGATTTTTTAAAGAAAATTTCTCAGTAAATTCCTCGGTCAGTAATATATTTTATTGCAAAATAAAAATAATTTTTATAAAAAATAAAATAAAACCGTCTTCAAAAAAATTAAATGCATCAAATAAAATAATAAGAACTCAAAAATAAAATAAAATGCACTAAAAGGTATAAAATAATAATCTAATTTAGTTACAACTAAACGACGAAATATTTACATGAAATCACTTTTTGAAGTTGGTGCCAAACAAATACATTTTATGAATCAAACTCGACGGGTTTTACTTAGTACGATTGGCGGGTACGCTCGCTTATATATTTTGTTTAGCACCGACTTCAAAAAGTGGTTTCATGTAAATATTTCGTCGTTTAGGTACTTGTAACTAAATTAGATTATTATTTTATACCTTTTAGAGCATTTTATTTTATTTTTTAGTTCTTATTATTTTGATGCATTTAATTTTTTTGAAGTCGGTTTTATTTTTTTCATGAAAATTATTTTTATTTTTCTCTTTTTAGTGATGTTATTAATAGTGACTTAATATAATACCTTGCATGCAATTCGTAAGAGAAAGGTCGGGCTAATGAATAAGAAAATGATAATAAAATTAAATTCATAAATATATAAATTCTATAGAAACGTTTGCGGGTTTTAAATGAATGTTTTCAGATTGATTTTTTATAAAATATTTTATTTATTATAATTTCGATTATTTGCTCATAAGAATTGGATATTTACGTTAATTCGTCATTGATCATACCATCAGAACTTGACCAAATTAATACGGGACCACCCGTAAGGTACCCTCTTTCCAATATAAAAAGAAACATCGAAATCGGTTCATAAACAAAGAAGTTAGGCATGAACAACTCTAATAAAAAAGGTCTAATACCAATGAAAAAAAAAACGGGACCAATCTGAAGCTAGACTGAACCTAATGCAATTTTTTTTTCAAAATCGGTTCATAATTGGCGGAGATATGAGGTAACATAGACACAA
Organism: Forficula auricularia; assembly: GCA_024734495.1. Classification (NCBI taxonomy): domain Eukaryota; kingdom Metazoa; phylum Arthropoda; class Insecta; order Dermaptera; family Forficulidae; genus Forficula; species Forficula auricularia. The sequence continues at coordinate 29,206,339 of JALMQS010000128.1, read as the reverse complement.
AAAAAAAAAAATCTGTCGAATAGAGAACCTCCTCCTTTTTTGAAGTCGGTTAAAAAGAAACCTGCATGTTTCAAAAAGCTAATTTTTTTTAACTTTATTAATTCAACTAATAGAAGTATAATTCAAGAGAAAGTGTCAAGATCTTAATTTTCCACAAGACTCTGGGAAAATGTTTACATTTTAAAAAAATTTATTTTCAAAAATTTGTTTTCTAATGTGTGATTGAAACTTCACAAAAGCATAGATAGAGAATTAAACTATTATAAAAAATTAAATTATAGTTATAATCTAATATTTTTTATTTATTACAGGCGGCGAAAGCACCTCCTTAAAAATATGTGAATATAAAATTATATATTACATTTTTGTTGTTATTCTGTAAGGGATTGAAATTTGCTTATAATGACCTCTTCAAAGTTTTTTACTTGTTCTAAATCACCCTGTATCATTTACGATTTCGTTCATTTAACCTTATGTCATAATATGTTACAGCCAAGTTTCATGGAAATAATTTAAATAAAAAATTTAGAATCCATAAAACTAGATTGTCATTCAAAATGGAAAAGATGAATTTTAATTGAAAGTATTATTTTCTCAACTTAATTATTCTTGGCAAATTCAACTTGATTGCACTCTAGATTTCACTACTTTTTCGAACTTGGTCTGTTATTTCATAGAAGTGTTTTTTGGGTTGGATAAAAATAATTTCAAATCAATTCACCCCTCCTGACATCTATTTCCAGAGAGTTATGGAGAAGCAAAATCTTTTTTCCAATGAGAATAACTAGCTGCGAAGCACGCATTCGGCGGGCATCTTGCTAGTCAGGAGGCTTCGCCCCTTGAGTCCATCCCCCTGCCTTGATTCCCCCTCCATTCCACCAATCCTATAATTGCCAACTAGACTCTCTCCTCATCTCTCCTCGGAATTCTGATCAACCTTCGAACCCTACCAGCCCGTGAGAAGGATTAATTCTATTTATATTGATTTATGTACTTTCTAAGGGTGGAGGTCGGCGAGGCGGGTCTCTTGCTAGCCTCCGCTAATCTTCGTCCATCCCACCGACCCTATCCTACCCCCTAGACAAACCTCCGATCATCATTCACCCCGCCAACCCTAAACATGTCCTCTGGACTCTCTCCTCTTCCCTTAACTCTAATCACCCTCCGAATCCGATTGGAGAATTAAAATTTGTGAACCTCCGCCCATTTGGTTGTTTGGTTGTTGAGTTTCTAGTTCCTTTTTGGGGAATTTTTTAAACAAAAGTTGTCATAAACCACATCCTCTATAACTTTGCTTCTGACAAAATTTGCCGTAAATAGGTGTTATTTTATAATTTCCATTATTAATCCCTCCAAAATCCCCTTTTGGGGTCAAAATATCAAAATATTCTATAGCTCAGATTATAAGTTAGAAGACACGAAATTTCATAAGAATATCTCCAGCCGTTTTAATTTCAAGTAGTAAGGAAATTGCGCGGACAGACAGAAAACAGACAGACAGAAATTTTGTTGAAAGTGTTTTCTTTGATATCTTTGGTTGAAACGTGTAGTATATCCAAAATTTGAGTCGATTTGGAGCAATGTACAGACAAAACCTTAATTTGATATATATGTTGCAGTAAAAACCCATTTTTTAGTAAGAATAGTACATCCTCTACAACTTTGCTTCTAATTTTTGACAATTCCGTTTAAAATTTTTTGAAAATAAACACCCAAAATGAGGCGGAAAGTCAAAAATGAAGATTCTAGACCTTTGAATCAAAAAAAAAACCTACAGCACGTTTTCTAAGTAAAAAAAAAAAAAACTTTGAATCAAACTCAACCAACATCAGTAAACTCTAGTTTCCAGAAATGTATTCAGTGAAACCCGTTTTAACTAGTAAGAACCCGTTCTTACTAAAAAGGGATTTTTACTGCAACATATATAGGGTGACCACGAGAAACATTTACGTTTTAGAAATAAAAAAACAATATTAATTTTTCAAGATACCATTTATCTAACTCAAGTTACATAGTTGTGGTTATACGCCATTTACTTTACGTAGAGAAAATGATGTCAGGAAGGTGACGTCCTTCTTCCCTGAGGCAATTATCTATTCTGTCCAGGAAGCTCCTCCACACTCGTTCCAGTGTATCCTCAGTGATCAACGCCACCTCAGTACGTATCGCCGCTTTCAAGTCAACTAAAGTACGGGGTTTATGTCGATAAACTTGCTCTTTCAAATGTCCCCACAAATAAAAATCACACATGTTAAGGTCCGGAGATCGAGGAGGCCAGTGCACATCTCCAAATCTTGAAATCAGGTGACCTGTCAGGACCTGTGGAGGAGCTTCCTGGACAGAATAGAAAATTGCCTCAGGGAAGAAGGACGTCACCTTCCTGACATCATTTTCTCTACATAAAGTAAATGGCGTATAACCACAACTATGTAACTTAAGTTAAATAAATAGTATCTTGAAAAATTAATATTGTTTTTTGAAGCGAAGCTTTTTTGAAGCGAAGCTTTTATTCGGACGTTCTGGGGCTCGCCGCCCCGGCCACTCTATTCGAGCTAAGCGTCAGATTTTAAAAGCGTAACACGAGTGGTGCGTGCGCACTGTCCCCCAACCTCAGTAGGCGTGGTCTGATGTCACACTTTGGTCAGACGAGGCATGGCTTTCGTCACTTTTAATGTTCAAAGTATCAGAGCACATGCCATGGATCTTACAGATTCTATAATCAGCAATAGTAACATTTTACTCTTATCTGAAACAAGAATGTTGAACGATGAAACGATAAGTGTCCCGAATTTTAATTGTGTAGCTCAGTTCCAAAGACAGAATTATAGGTCTGGAGGAGTTGCTATTTTACAACATCAAAACGATAATACAAACTTCATTACACGTAAAATGTCTTTACAATTCAGAAGGAACGAACTGAATGAAGTTCATGCAGAATTTTCAGATATTGGAGAGATATGTTCTTCTCATTTAGCAATGCAAGATGGACAAACTCTAGTTCTGATAGCAATTTATATATCTCCTGGACATAGCGTTAAAGATATAATAAATTTCATTTCAAGATCACTAATGATTTATTCAGAATATGGATCAAAATTTACGGGAAGTAATGAACATACTATGCGAATTATTTTAGGTGGAGATTTTAATTGCAATTTTAAGGATGAGAAATCTAAGCCATTGGTTGATTTCCTTACAGACAAATTTAATTTAAAGATGAATAATGATCCAAACTCTGCGACAACTAAAACAGGAACAACTATAGATCCAATATTTACAAGATTCATTGAAAAAATTCAATCAAAAACTTTTCTATCTTATTTTAGTTACCATCATCCAAAACTTTCGTACCATATAACAATGAGAATAGTGGTGTACAAATAACTTAAAGTACTTATGATGAACATACAGATAATAATGCTTTGTGAATTATTCGATAATTTTATGTTTAAACTTTGTACATATAATACATTATATATGAATGCAATAAATTTTATTATGCAAAAATTGCAGGATTCAAATTATTTTCTTATTTGTATTACTTGAAGGATAAAAAAAGTGCCGCCTAGGGACGCCCGAAAGAAGCGAAGCTTTATAATATAAAGCGAAGGAACTAAGCGTTCAAAAAAATTAAGACTTGAGAAAAGAAAAGCCTTGAGGGATGAAAAAAAATAAAGACTTGAGAAAATAAAAAAAAATAAAACTGATAACTTGGGAAAATAAAAAAAATGAATACATTAAAAATAAAAAGACGCGCCCAAAAACGCAAGGCTACAGCGGAGCTCTCTTCACGATTAGAACAAAAAAAATAAGAGAGCTCCGCTGTAGCCTTGCGTTTTTGGGCGCGTCTTTTATTTTTAATGTATTCATTTTTTTATTTTCCCAAGTTATCAGTTTTATTTTTTTTATTTTCTCAAGTCTTTATTTTTTTTCATCCCTCAAGGCTTTTCTTTTCTCAAGTCTTAATTTTTTTGAACGCTTAGTTCCTTAGCTTTATATTATAAAGCTTCGCTTCTTCGGGCGTCCCTAGACGGCACTTTTTTTATTTCTAAAACGTAAATGTTTCTCGTGGTCACCCTGTATTATTATAGTATATATATATAGATAACTTTAGTTCCCGTCATCATAACGGGAAGGGCCTCTAGAGGTTGCTGATTTTCGCCAATTAGACACTCAACGTTCTCCTAGCTAGAGCACCCGACGTCTTTAATGTTAATGTAAACATTATAATTTCCTTGCGAGTGTGTAATTCTCCCGCTCTTCAAATTAATATAAATATTTTATATGAATATTTAAGAATAATATTAGTTCCAATTTGAATTTGCTTTTTCCCGGACGAATGAATCCAAGTTCACTAAAAAACAAACAACTCTATTTGTTTTGTTTTCGTTTTTCTTTGTATAAAAAGAAAAAAAACAATCTTCAAAAGAATATTCTCTTCATTAAATTAAAAAGTTTTCAAGCGAATCTCGTTAGTAATTTCGTTCGATTAATAATACATGACAATAATTAAAACATATTTCGTCTAATAATCTCTAAGATGATATACCGTGGAGAAGAAAGTTTAATTTATTTTCTCCCCAGAAATAGCAAACAGAAAAAACTTTCGGGTAAGAACACCCATGGTGTAATTAGAAAAGCCAAGTTAATTAAATTATATCTAAAAGAGGTATTAATAATTTTTAGGAAATTGATAAAAGTGAACAACAAGTAGGCCAAAAAGTAGAAAATATATACAAAATCTAATACTCTTTTATCTAGGGGTGAACCGCGACCTAATATGCTGTACACTCCACTTGTACTTTCAAATATTTCCAAGTACTTCCAAATATTTCCAAGTACTTCCAAATATTCCCAAGCACTTTCAAATATTTCCAAGTACTTCCAAATATTTCCAAGTACTTCCAAATATTTCCAAGTACTTCCAAAATAATTCCAAAGAGGTGTACACCTACTTCCAATCGCGGATCACCCCTCGTCTTTTATATTATGTTGTAAATACACATTAAGCATGTATGTTTTTCTATTGATTAATTACTCTATAACTATAATACAGTGTTTCTAAACCTTTTTTGGTTGACGGCACACTAAAAATATCTGGAATCATTTGCGGCACACTTAAATAAAAAAAAAAGTTGTATGATACAAAAAAAAAATGAAGTAATTTCAAATACTATTTCAAAGTTACAAAATCCATGCAATTTTAATTTTTTGTCAAAAGCGCTCGCGGCACATTTGACAATCTCTCGCAGCACACAGGTTGATAAACATTGGCTTATATACCCTAAAATCTAAACAGTTCTCCGAAAATATAAAAATTTTACTACAGAACAAACTTTCTAAGACGATTTCTTTTCATGAATTTAATTTTCCTATTGAATGATAAAAATGAAGAAAAAAGTGAAACTTTTTCTCGACCCAGACGTTCGCCAGTATTTTTTCACATTATTGTCTGAATTTTATAGAAGTTCTATTAAATATTTGCTCTCTCTATAACGAATATAATTTTGATTCATGAGCAAAAGACCATTCCTAGAATAATAGAAATTAAAAATTGAATCTTTAATAGTCTGAACAGGTCTTGACTTGTATTTCCTTCGCTATAAAGGAAGAAGATAGATAATTCTATCCACACCCTTTTTAATTATTTTCCTCGATCGGATTCTAATGAAAGAATCGCCGCCCCCCTGCACATTTATTAGGAAAATTTTTCCAAAACTCGGGGCTAGATATGCCGTAGTATTTAATAATAAACTTAAATATGAAAATAATTTGGGTGGATATTGGGATCTTGGACTTGAGAAAATAATTAAAAGTTAATAATTTTCTAAAAGTTGCAATACGTTTCGTCGTATATTTTTCGACTTCTTCAGGCAATTTTTAGGATCAGCTTTCTCTTTGATAGATATATACAGACCATTAGACTAGATTTTGCAATAACGTAATTGACAAGGCTTAAACAAACTTAATACAAGATATTAAGTTTGTTTAAGCCTTGTCAATTATGTTATTGCAAAATCTAGTCTAATGGTCTGTATATATCTATCAAAGAGAAAGCTGATCCTAAAATTGCCTGAAGAAGTCGAAAAATATACGACGAAACGTATTGCAACTTTTAAAATTTAGCTTTTAATTATTTTCTCGAGTTCAAGTTTCCAATATCCAGCCTAATTATTTTCAAAGATGGACGATAACAACCCAAACTTAAGTATAAATTGTTTATTTATACTAATATTATGACATCGGATTAAAATTTCAATAAAATGTTTTCTTTTTGAATTTTTGAACCGGAACTTTTAAAGCTAGAACAGTGTTTCTTAATCTTTTTTCGTTGACGGCACACTAAAAATATCTCGAATCATTTGCGGCACACCTAAATAAAAAAAAAGTTGTATGATACAAAAAAAAAAACAAAAAAAAACAAATTGAAGTAATTACAAATACTATTTCAAAGTTACAAACAAAACCTATGCAATTTTAATTATTTGTCAAAAAGCCTCGAAGCACATTTGACAATCTCTCGTGGCACACAGGTTGAGAAACACTGCTATAAGGAATCATCATTATCATTGAGTATACAGTCCTAAGACTGGTTTGACGCAACCAGTCGTCTCGACTCGACTCTGTTTGACCTCTATAAATGTCTTAAATCTCATATCCACAATTATTTGGTCGAAATATTTTGATTGTAATATAAGGAATATAATATATTATATAGTATATCGAGAAGCTCAGTCTAGACACTGTAGAGTGTAATAAAAGACACTTCTTTGGGAGTGAGCAAGCAAAATCACAAATTTTTTCCTTCACGATTACTATACTTGACCAAAATAAGGTAAAGTAAAAAAAAAAATAAACTGACGTGTTCTGATGTGGCCATCCACTTGACTTTACCATACAACCTGGCCCCTCTTTTATATTTAATATTTAATAAAATTATTTTTAATCATGTAGGGGAGGGTTAGTTTTTTTCATTTTTAGACTTCTGTTGGCCCACGGATTATGTATACAAAACTTGGTTGAGTTTGGTACAAAGGTCTATTTTTTTAATTTTTGACCCCCCCCCCCCATTTCGGTTTATTAGTTTTTGCATATTTAGACTTCTGGGGTCCCATTGATTATTTATATAAAATTTGGTTGAGTTTGGTACAACTGCCTAGATTTTTAATTTTTACCCCCCCCCCCCCCACCCCCATTAATTTTGGATCGATATTCACCAAAATCTAATGAGATCTTAATCTCATTGGACCAAAATTACCTGTGAAATTTGGTTTCGATATTCACACTAGTTTTTGAGCTAGCTCGTCCACAAAAATTTGGTAACGCACTGACTAACAGAATAACAGACAACCAGAAAACCAGACAGACTAACAGACATTTTGACAAAACAATTATTATCTCAAAAAATATAATCTTTTTGATATTCACTTTTTAGGGCTTTTTTGTAGACCGAAATGCCATGGTTTCGCTCAATTTTTTTAATCAAAATAGTTTCAGCCGTTTTTGAGATATTTCAAAAAAAAGAAGGAAAAAACACTTTTTCATGCACGATTACAATACTTGATCATACCCTATGGTAATGTAAAAAAAAAAAAAGGATTTTTATTAAGCAACTTTGGTTGTCTAGTGGGATTTGAATAAAAAGTTTAATAATTTTAGAGCAAACAAATTCAAGCATCAAAATATTATCGTGAATATGAACACTTTTAATCTTTTTTAATATTTAATTCTAGTGAAATGCTATTTTAAAAAGGAATTAATTTAAAAAAAATGAGATGCATATATTTTCTAATTTATTTTTTCACAAAGGAATAGCAGAAGAAAGAGAGATTTTCTTGGAAACAGAGAGAGAGAGATCATTCCACAAATGACAAAAACATCGAATGTCATTTCATTTGAAAATATTTTTCGTTTTTAAAGCTGTTTAACAAGAGGTGACGTTTATTAATGGAAACTAGTGCGTTAAATTTTAGCTCATTAGCTACAATCGATAGCTTTCCGTAGGATTTTTGCATTTTTGAACTTGGAATTTTGAAACCAGCTAGCAACTAGCCTAGTAGAAGAAATCGAATATTAGCTATTACTTTCCCATTTATATTCATAGAATATAATGTGGAAGTATTGCGATGGCCAGTCTGAGTCCTGACTAAGAGCTTATATCTCAGAGATGAAAGAAGTTAATTTCATTTTGTAACTTCTATGTGGAAGGAATCGATGTCCTTAATAGTGGAAAACCGGATTTGGGACATAGAGTCCCCAGAGGCCAAAAAGTGGCCAAAAATCCATTGGTCAGTGCGTACTTATGTATCTATGTACCCATGTACGTATGTACCCACCCTGCGTTTCGCAAACATAAGTCTCAGAGCTACCAAATTCGAAACTTAAGCTCGAAATAGGCTAGAAAGAGTACAGCAAGCTTTTGAAATCAGAAAACCGGAAGTGGACATTTACATGAAAGATTTTTCGTTTCTTTTTTTATTTTCTCAAAAACGGCTATAACGATTTTTTTAAAAATTAGTGTATTTTTCAAGTGTCATGAATTATTAGTTGTGTCAAATTTTTAATCCGATTGTAAAAAAGGAAGGAGGTGTAAATTAGGAGTGTCGTAAAATAAATATTTAAATCGTTCATATCTCGTCTTCGGAAAGTGGCAGAGCCGTGAAATTTGAAACTTAAGCTATTTAGAGGCTACAAAAAGTATAACAAGATTTTGGCTAAAATAGAAAAAACGGCACGCTCAATCTACCCCTTTCTTCGATTTCAAATTTGTAGACATTTGAAAGCATATTATTTTGATATAATTCTTGTTAGGCAGATAATCAAAGTTGAAGTTTATTAGCTCTAGGTCTAGATAAATCCTAAAGTGATTTAGAGGATATTTTTTTATTGTTTTTTATTAGCATGAAGACTAACTTAAATATGGGTCATAATTTGAAAATTCAAAAACAATAATTAAGGTAGCAATTTAATTTTAAATAATAATTTCATGGACTTGATCCATTGTGGCCCTGAAATGTTTTTTACATAATGATGATCAAATGAATACAACACAGTGAAAATGGAAACATTTTAGCACTATAATACTCTGAGGTATATGAGTCAAACCATTGACTAGGATGTAGTTGTCGGTTGCCACAAGGTACTTCTCCCATAAGAAATGAAAGAAATTTTTCTGTTTTTGGTTCTTATATATTTATTTTCAGGAGACGTTTCGACAAGTATGCCTTGTCATCATCAGTATTATAGTGCTTAAATATTTAATAACGAGTTCTTATCAGTTTACTACAATTTTACTGTAAGAATAAATGGAAACATTTTATTACTTTTTAACACCAAGTAACACAAGTAACTGTACTACTTTCTTTTTGGATTTTATTTTTCTACTGTAGTGGCTCTGATACAGTGGAAAATATTTGATATGTGCTACTATATCCAGATTTTGGACTTGATCCAGTTTAACGTGGAAACTTTATGAGAGTTTTTCAGATCCAAAGACAACTTCTGCCATTTGTTAATAAATAGCAATAACAGGGAATTTGTTCACTATGTTTCTGAAAATATACATCATTAACAACTATTAATCCGCAACAAACAAAATTTTTACAATTTTGGACTTGATCCACTTTAGTTCTGAGCGCCTCATAATATATACAATTATTTGAATTTTCCTTATTGGGTCTTTTTTCAATTTCCCTTTATTAATTGTTTTTTCTTTTTTTTTAACTCAACTAATAGTTCATTACAAATATTATTTTATAATAGAATTGAGAAATTTAATTAATTAAAGAGAATAGGTTTTGAATAGTTTATTATATTTAAATTTATTAGTAGGACAGTTTTAGGTGCGAAAGTTCACTCCTCCCACATCTACGTTTATGGAAACCCTATCGAGTCATGAAAAAGTTTTAACTTTTTATTCTAATTTAATAAAGGTGTTTTTTTAACAAAATAAAAAATGGAATCATTTTTAGTATCAGAGAAACGTTTTTAATTATATATCATACCCACACACTATCTTACATACGAGTATATTTAAATTTAATTAGCCACTTTCCCTTGATTATCATAATAAACCCAGTCGATTAAATTTTAAATATATTTGAGAATTTCTTAACGAATTATTTATCAGAGTATTTCGGAGAATACTAGCCAGCTCTAGTATCTTCTCAAGCTCTAGGTCTATTCCAATTTTTATTTCTTGTCTCATTTAGTGCAAGAAGCTCCGAGACCACATTTACGATCACGTGCAGCCAATTAAAGGTAAATAACTTTTAATATCTATGTCCTATATTCTGTACAATTTATTATTATATACCTATATTCTTTTTTTTAGAACTTTATAATAATAACTACATTTTGCATTATTAAATATCCTTATTAATGAACATAACATAACATACTTCTAAGCCTAGTTTTTATTACAATGTTCTGATAAGCAATTAAACCATCAAAGGTTTAATAAATAAATATATATATATAAAAAAAATAATTAGATGTGACAAATCAGAGGAAAAAAAGGACAATTAAACAGCGTGTTAAAACATGATATCAATTGCAACGTTTCGCCAATTTATTGCGTCTTCATCAGGCCCTATATTCTTTTCTTTTTTAGAACTTTATAATAATAACTACATTTTGCATTATTAAATATCTTTATTAATGAACATATATATTACTTCTAAATCTAGTTTTTATTACAATGTTCTGATAAGCAATTAAACCATCAAAGGTTTAATAAATAAATATATAAAAAAAAAATAATTAGATGTGACAAATCAGAGGAAAAAAGGGACAATTAAACAGCGTGTTAAAACATGATATCAATTGCAACGTTTCGCCAATTTATTGCGTCTTCATCAGGCCCTATATTCTTTTCTTTTTTAGAACTTTATAATAATAACTACATTTTGCATTATTATTGAAGGAGACAATAAAAGAGATTAAATATCTTTATTAATGAACATATATATTACTTCTAAACCTAGTTTTTATTACAATGTTCTGATAAGCAATTAAACCATCAAAGGTTTAATAAATAAATATATAAAAAATAATAATAATAATTAGATGTGACAAATCAGAGGAAAAAAGGGACAATTAAACAGCGTGTTAAAATATGATACCAATTGCAACGTTTCGCCAATTTATTGTGTCTTCATCAGGCTCTATACAAAAATTTAAAAATTTAATCAGGTAATTATATTATATTATGTCTGGGTTGATTTTGATGTTTGTTAATGATTCATTTGTATTTATTTTTGTATACCACAATAAATTGGCAAAACGTTACAATTGGTTGCATGTTTTAACACGCTGATTTGTCACATCTACTACTGATAATGGAACTGAATAATAATAATAATAATAACTTTAAATATTTTCTTAAAAGTTGAATTTTAGTTTAAATCACACATAAATAATTATAATTAAGTCTGTATGTATGATTTTAGCAAAATTTCAACTCTTAATAAATTTAATTACAAAAATACAAGTTTTAATTGATACAAATTGTTTGTAAATTTATAGAAAAGTTTACAATAACTACCCTTAGTTTTTAGCTAAATTTTAGTTAAGTTGAAAGTTGTTTGTATTTGTTTTATAATTCGTATTTTTAATGCCAAAAACGGATTAGTTTTTCGTACGCATTTTTTTGTTTTTAATTATGGAAAAAATCTAAAATGAATTTGCTTTTAATAATCCCAATCGAAAAAAAAGTGAATAAAACACATCTGACTCTACAACACACCTGCTCTTCGTGTATTTATATCATTTATTTCAATTACACAACAAATAAATATATGAATTAAAAAAGTATACATATCTGGAAAAATAAATAAACTGTATTTTTCTCAGCTCTCTTCTTGTAATCTCAGAATTCTTAAGAAAAAAAAAATTGGGTGAATTTCGTTTTTACATTCATTTTTACTTTCACATTTATATTCTATAAAATTCTAAAATTAAGTTCGATATATGCTAGAACGAGTACAACAAGCTTTTAGTTGAAGTGGGAACATCGGAAGTTGACATTTACATGATTTTTTTTTTCTCAAAAACGGAACTAACGATTTTTTCTAAAATTGGTATACTTATCAAGTGCCATGAGTTATAAGTCGTGTATAAATTTTAGTATGATTGAAATTAAGGAAGGGGGTGTAAATTAGGAGTGTCGCAATGATTTCAATCAAGTGAGAATGTGAAAGTCGTATGCTGACAACACCAGTTGGTTTTATAATCTCAACGGCTATGATTCTTATTAGTATATGGCATTGTTAGTTAAGATAGAAACTGGGCAAACAATAACATTTATTTCAGAAACTACTCGATTTAAAATTGTTAAAAATGAATATCAATAATATTCTACTCACTCGGAATCCATTTGAGATACAAAGCTGAAATTGTACACGTATAATTATGTAATCCATATTGAAGAGACTATTAAATTTCAATAATATAGCTTAAATAGATTCTAAGATATGGACCTGAGAAAAAGGCTAATTTTGGCACTCACTGACTGACAGGTCATCAAAACTTATAGGGTACTACCAATCATTCCAGCAGCATGAAATTTCGCCTGCTAGTAGAGTTTGAGACACAAACAAAGGAAAAATTCCAAAAATCCAAACTTTCTATCTTTCAACCCCTTCAAAATGGGGGGGATTGTCAAAAATGAAAATTCTAGCCCGTTGGACCTAACTCATCCAAATTTTGTATACATATTTTGTGGGCCCCCTGAAGGCTATAAATGCAAAAACTAACCACCCAAAATAGGGAGGAGGGGCAAAAATGAAAATTCTAGCCCGTTGGTCCAAACTCAACTTAAATTTTACATAGCACTTTTCACGTAGCTTACAAAAAGAAGAGAAATCCCAACCAAAACATTCTGTGAAAAAACAGGCAAAGTTCGAAAAAGTAGTGAAATCCACTGTGCAGCCAAGTTATATTCGCCAAGAATAGGTAATTAAGTTGAGAAAAGAGTATTTTCAATTAAAATGCATACTTTCCATTTTGAATAAAACTATAAATTTATGGATTCTAAATTTTTAATTTAGATTATTTTCATGAAACTTGGCTGTTCACGAATTTAGTTCATTAACCCTTACAGTAGGTATAGTTCGTAACAGCCAAGTTTCATAAAAATAATCTAAATTAAAAATTTAGAATCCATAAATTTAGATTGTCATTCAAAATGCAAAGAATGGATTTTAATTGAAAGTACTATTTTCTCAACTTAATTATTCTTGGCGAATATAACTTAGTTGCACAGTAGATTTCACTACTTTTTCGAACTTGGCTTGTTTTTTCACAGACTATTTGCTCGAGATTGTTTTTTCATTAATTTTTTAAATTCAGTTGAAAGCGTTCCGCTTCCTGAAAAGGTTCAGATATTCTCACGAGACATTGTTAAGTATATATGTACTAGTATTTCAACTTTTTTAAAGGAAACCAATGCCATTACTACTGTTAGAAATCTTTGTTTCCATTTGTTATATGGTAATGGAAAGAAAATGAAGTAAAATGGAATAGAAAAAGAAAGAAGAGTTAAAATATGAAAATGTTAAACACCCAACAGGGGGAAATAATTCATTTATAACTTTATATCAAGACAAGATATTATTTTATTTTTATGGATGAATAAAAAGAATAAAAAAACGATAATATAAGGATATTGAAATACAAGTAATTTAAAACGATATTTTATATTATATTAGTGTGGTAGCTAGATGACTTGGGAGGAGAGGGGCACGAGCTCCCCCTGGATAAGTCCCTGATATATTGATTTAACTTATCCAGCGGTTCACAAACGTTCCTAAGCCTACCACTAGTTCACTGTTTCCCAAAGTTTCCACATCTGTGTACCCCTTCTAGAATTTTAATATCACCGGGTTCTCTATTAGGAAAATCAGATATATATGGCACTTTTTTAACATTCAAAAAATAAATTTTAATTAAAATTTAAGTATATGGATTTTAAGGTAGTTGTTCACCATATGGGTATTCTTAGGATTTTTTTGAAATTTAGATAGATTTTTATTTAAATACTTCTGCATTGATTGATGGCAAAATGAAATTTATGAACAAATAGGTAGTTCCGGAGATATTAAATTCCAAAGATAGAGTTTTTCAGATTCTTATACATTGCACTAAACGGGATATCGGAAAGTTTACGTACATATTTAATTATAATTTTGAAACTCTTCTTACCATTGTTATAAAAAATTAAACCAACATTAAACAATAACTAATGCATTTTTTAAGAAAATTTTAATAATAAATAAATATTGAAAAATGTATAATGAAAAATCTACACTAAAAACTAGTACTTTTTTGACGTTTTTCGTTTCAGGCATTGTCGCAACAGCTTTCAATCGCTTATTAAAAATTTTTGTTCTATAAATCTTCCTTTATAATATACTTTATCTGACATTTCTATGATAAAATATATACAAGCTCGGGCAGTGTTGCCAGATTTGTCAAACGGGCACGGGATTGGCTACTAGTGGTACGTAAACAGCAAAAGTTTTTGGCTTATGAATCCTTATTGTCTATTCTATATACTCAAGCATTAACTTTTTGCTAGTATTGTCGAGAAACAAAACTACATTAATGTTGTTTGGAATAGTGTAATTAAATAATTATAATTGTAATGAAATTGAAAATATTTTTCGTGCCTAGAGTAACAAGGGTGTTGATTTTTAAGGAGAAATCTATGAGGTTGTCCTCGGCTTGATACAGATTCGTTTGGAAAGTGACCAGATTACTTACTAACAAAACGAATATACTTACATACTATCGGGTATTTTCCCAATGACAAACAACTGATAAAATATTTCTAACTAAAAAGACTGATGATGAAGAGCAAACCTTCGAAGCTATAATTTCTAAAAAATAAATTATTATTAACAATGACTTGGCTCTTACTGTTTAATTAAGATTCGAAGATATTGAAAATACTTTTTATATCAGCAAAATTTTGTAACAATTTTAATGACTAATTCCAAATATTTAAAAGACAGTCAAGTAGAATTTATTCATCAGTTGAAGCCACTCATTTCACCAATATAGCAGCTTTCAATATAATACAATAAAAATTGATCATTTCAGAGAAGAAGTATTAAAAAAAATACATTATTTTTTATCTATAATAGAGCATTATATATATATATACCTATATATATTAGTAAATGTTTCTTTACATCAAGCAGAGGACAACCTCATTGATCACTCTTTATTATGAATGGTAATACTAATTAAACGATAAATCATAAATTATATTAAATTATAACATTATAAACAAAGCTGGATAAAATATATCACTTCAGGTATTTAAAATACGAAATACTCTTCAAAATGTATTTGCAATGCAAAACACCTTTAGTAAATCAAAAAAATCTATTTGAAACACAGATGAAAAATTTAAAATAAAAAATAATTTTATAAAAAAAAAAGATTATATTAAAAATTGTTCAGTAAATATTATCTCAACCAAAACATTCTGTGAAAAATTGGCTCGTTCTGATGTGGCCATCCACATGACTTTACCATAAACCCTGCCCCTCTCTTATATTCAATATTTAATAAAATGATATATAATCATGTAGGGGGGGGTTGGTTTGTGCATTTTTAGACTACTGGGGGGGGGGCACTGATTATCTCTACAAAATTTGGTTGAGTTTGGTACAAGAGCCTAGATGTACACTTATGAGGGCTTTTTTCTATACCGAAATGCCATAGTTTCGCCAATTTTTTTAATCTAAATAGTTAGTCTTTGCTTCGCACTCCATGATCAATTTTCATAGTAAAACCTCAGATCTCGAATTGTGATTAAGAACTTAACATAATTTTAAACAAGAGGCACCTTTGAGGCTCTAAGCAAGCGATTAAGTTTCCAATCTATTTAGAATGGGGTTTTGGAATCAACTCTTCTGACATAATAAAAATAATCCATAACATCTCAGATCACGAAATAGACCACGTCTCTTGAATTTCTATAGGAATTTTTTAAAGTCAATAATATTTTCATTATTGTGATGATATGCTTTAAACACGTTTAAATAATTAAAAGGAATAAGTAATAATGAAAATAAGTAGTATGACGTACTATTCTAAGCCAATTATCTCGGAAGATAAGCTAAGAATAGCTTGAACTAATTGCTCTCGAGGAGTATACAAGGGGAGAGAGATAGGGAGAGTTGGAGGGATAGATAGGGACAGTGGTAGGGGGCTGGGGGTGGTGTGTGGGCTATATAAAGGGGAGAGAGATATGGATAGTGATCAGTATATCTCAGTCAGTGGCGTGTGAAACATCAAGTAGGAATATTACAATATGGCTTCTGTACCTTCATCCATCCTCTCAGCTGACTCCACCCCTCTCTAATAAACAACCCTTCATCACTTATATTATGTTTAATAGCTGAGGTAACGGGTAGGTGTGTATTTCATTGTTCCTATAGATAAAGATGTACAGACCTACTTCAAGGCCTGGCCTCCCTCCCCACTTGTTCATGATTCTTTTTTCAAGAGAATCATGCCTTGTCCCTATTCCTAGCCAACTTCAATCCCTGTTTTTACAAATCCTTATTCCTTCAAAATCGAAATGTTTCGTGAGTATATTTTTACTTGTGTGCAAGTGTAAGTGGGTTCCTGTAGGGTGAGAGTATTCCAGGTCCAGACACGAGACGTTAGCTGTTAAGGTAATATATCTATTTAATAATCTAATATTACTTTAAATTCACCATATTATTTTACTAATATTTATTCTCTTTTTTCAGGTAGCTGCTCGTCCTACTAAAACTAACATTCAGATTAAGTATTTGATTTTCTTATTTTCTGGAAAATCAAATCCTTTATCTTTTTAACCTTTTATCCATTTTCCCCTAAATTCGTTAGTGTTTCCTTCTCGAATCGAATCGCGAGTATATTTTTTATTGTGCGCGGTTGTCCGTGTGTTCCTGTGGAGTCAGCATCCCAGGTCTACACGAGACTGGCTGTTAAGGTAAGATATCTTTATAATACTCTATTCTTATAATTAAATAAATAAAAATACTTTAAATTTTGGAAGTTACTTTTTTGATTTTTTCCCAAGATTAAATATAATTTTATTATGTATATTTATATAAAAAAATACTTTAAATTCACCATATTATTTTTTTCTTTTTCAGGTAAGTGCTCGTCCTACTAATACTAACATTTATATTAAATGATTAAGTAGAAATAATTAAATAAATTAAAACTCTAAATTATCTATATGCAATATATTTTGTAATCTTTTCCTTTTTTCTAAATTTAATTTGAGATTTGGTTTGAAGCATATTTGCTTTTATATTTTCAGTTTAATAAAATTATTTCATAATCAGTAGAGATTGTGGTGTTGGTGCAAGGTGAAACATCTTTAATAAAGATAAGAGTAAATAGATATTTTATTTAATATGGATTTACTATGAGTTAAGGATATTGGGTCACTTATTTCACATTAAAATTAAAAAATTAAAAGATATAAAAATTTTTTTCTTTTTCAATATATATATTGAAAAAGAAAAAATTTTTTATATCTTTTAATTTTTTAATTTTAATGTGAAATAAGTGACCCAGTATCCTTAACTCATAGTAAATCCATATTAAATAAAATATCTATTTACTCTTATCTTTAAAAAATTATTTCACATGGATAGATAATACATTTTCAATTTTGTTAAAAAAATAACATTCAAGATTAAATATTAAATCATTTACTTTTAAAAATAATCCCCTTATATTTCAATATTTGACCCTAAACTTCAATCTAATTATTTTCTGTTTCTGATCTTATGCATTAGTCCTTTCTCTCATCATACTCAGATCTACAAATTATTTATATTTGTTTCTTAAATACAAATATTTGACAAAATTTTTATACAAAATTTCGAATGTTTAAGACTTTGGTTCAAAACAAATTGCAGTAGTGGAAATATTGTACTGCTATTTGTTTCGGAAAAGGTCTTTTAACAATTACTTATTTCAAGTGTAGTCGTATTTTGCTACAAATACAATGTCTCCTATTTGTTTCAAAACACGTCTAGCCTTGGGATTTTCATTATATTCGGCTTTCAGATTTCAAATTGTATTTCTGAGTGTTTTATACATTTGAAACTAAAGATAATATTAAAAATTTTTAAATTTTCAATCTATGAGTATATTATGTAATTTGCGTTCAAAATTATATTAATGATCTCTCTTTAATATTTTTTTATTTATCTATCCATGTGGGGGGTGGTGACAGCTGCCTTCTCGTGGTGCCCCCTGTTCAGGCTAAACAGTCTATATAAATCAACTATAGAGACATAATCATATATAATTATTATATTTACATAATTTTTTACACACACTACACATTCCTATTAATAATAATAAATTTCGAAAATTCAAATATAAAATTATAATTACTCTTTTTTTAGAAATAGTTAAAAGGTGTGAATTTTACAAAAATATAATAAAAATTTCTTGTTTAATTTTATTAATTAAAATTCATTCAAAATTTATGCAAATAATTGTATATTATATATGTAATTTGAAATATTTATATTCAACTGAAAGAAACTTTTCGACGTCATTGTCTCTAAGAATTAGTAGTATAATAATTTAACAAGTAATAAGTGCATATTTTTTTCTAAATTAATAAAAATTCGCACAAATTATTATGAAAAATAATTTAGAGATTCCAAATATGATTCCATTCCAGTATTAAACGGATTCCAATAATATTAAAAGTAATTAAAAATGTAATAGTCAATTCTGCCGCCGGTTCAGGTTACATCCCAACAACTGTAATTAAAAATTATTATTCCCCCTCACCCATTTTGAGCGGTTAGTTTTTGCATTTTTAGGCTTCTGGAGACCCACTAATTTACAAAATTTGGTTGAGTTTGGTATAAGGGCCTATATTTTTATTTTCGACCCCTATTTTGGGTGGTTAGTTTTTGCATTTTTAGTCTTCTGGAGTCCCATTGATTATATATAGAAAATTTGGTTGATTTTGGTTCAAGGGCCTATATTTTCATTTTCTGACCCTACACCCCTCCCACCCATTTTGGTAGGTTAATTTTTGCATTTTTAGACTTCTGGGGGTCCACGGATTATGTATACAAAATTTGGTTGAGTTTGTTCAAATGGCCTAGTTTTTTAATTTTTAACCTTCTCCCCCTCCACCCCCCCCTAAATTTTGAATAGATATGCACCAAAATCTAATCAGCTTTTAATCTCAATGCACCAAAACTACGTGTGAAATTTGGTTTTGATATTCACATTAGTTTTTGAGCTAGCTTGTCCACAAAAATTTGGTAACTCACAGACTAACAGAATAACACCCTGACTAACTAACTTACAGACATTTTAACAAAACAATTAGTATATCAAAAAATATAATTTTTTTTTATGTTCACTTATTAGGGCTTTTTTGTAGGCCGAAATGGCATGGTTTCGCTCAATTTTTTTAATCAAAATAGGTTCAGCAGTTTTTGAGATATTTCAAAAAAAAGAAGGAAAAAAAACACTTTTTTCATGCACGATTACAATTCTTGACCATACCCTATTTCGAAAAAATTTAAAATCCATCAATTTAGATTGTCATTCAAAATGGAAAGAATGTATTTTAATTGAAACTACTATTTTCATAACTTTCACTACTTTTTCGAACTTAGCCTGTTTTTTCACAGAATGTTTTGGTTGAGATTCCTCTGCTTTTTGTAAGCTACGTGAAAAGCAAGAATATGTATACAAAATTTGGTTGAGTTTGTTCCAACTGGCTAGAATTTTTATTTTTTACCCTCCACCCCATTTTGGGTTGTTAGTTTTTACATTTCTAGCCTTCAGGGGGCCCACAGAATATGTATACACAATTTGGTTGAGTTTGGTCCAACGAGATAGAATTTTCATTTTTTACCCTCCGCCCCATTTTGAAGGGGTTGAAAGATAGAAAGTTTGGATTTTTTGAATTTTTCCTTTTTTTATCTCACAAACTCTACTAGCAGGCGAAATTCCATGATGATGGAATGATTGGAAGTACCCTATAGGTTTTGGTGACCTGTCAGTCAGTGAGTGCCAAAATTAGTTATTTTCTCAGGTCCATATCTTAGAATCTATTTAAGCTATATTATTGAAATTTAATAGTCTCTTCAATATGGATTACATAATTATAAGCATATAATTTCAGCTTTCTATCTCAAATGGGTTCCGAGCTGCAGGGGGGTCGAAATTGGCTCGAAATGGTTCGTGCAAATAGCGTACAGCGTTTACGGCCAAGCCAATGCTCGAACTTGGCCTGTGCACGCTGTGTTGTTTGATAACGATTGATTAATATTATTGTACAATAACCATTTTAATTTCATAAATATACTAGTTCTGATATAGATGCATATACCAGCTTCGAAGCCAGCCTTCATCAGATATTTTGTTGGCCAGGGGGCTAACACCCCACTTCCCCCGGTACACAACACTGTTATAATAAAATAATAATTAATAATCCCCCCCCCTCGGTACTCCACTGGTATTATCAAGATTGAGAACAGGCCAAAATGTTTTTCTAATTTTGAATTTATACTTTACATCAGTAGTTATTCGTACACCGAAATAAATATATTTTTTTGAAGTCGGTTAAAATTCAAAGAGATTATGCTCTGACTAATCTGAGATAATGAAGATAATTCTATTTACATGTCAAAAGGGTTGAACAAAATTATCTCTAAGATATCAGATTAAGCAGAGGTTTAATTTATTTAATGTTTTATATTACTATAATTATTTAATTTTTTTTTTGAATCTATTTAACCCAAGATCAGTGAAAGTGCACTAAAGACACCAGGGTTTTCGGTTTAATTTAAAAACTAAATGCCAGTTTATTATAAATTCCGTTCAAACGCAAAAGAGGAGCTTATTTAAGTCAGAAAAATGTCTGTTTTGCTGTTCATCTGTCAGAGCAATGTAGCTTATAATCTAAATGAGTTACAATCTTGAAATAATAACAAAAGTGTTTATTTTTTTTGAGTTCAAATATTGTTAGAAAGGTAGCCCAAGGATAATGAGAAATAAAATTCCGCATGAAAGAATTTATTGGAACGTCATTTTCATGCTCTCAAAAGTAGACGTTTCGTGAGACCTTCCCTCCTTCTTCTCGGTTTAAAAGGATCTACGAAGGAAACATACCAGAAATTTCGTTCTTCTCTTGTATGTTTCCTACGTTGACTCCTTTTAAACTTTGAAAACAGAGGGCAGGTCTCCCGAAACGGCTGATTTTAAGAGGATAAAAATGACGTTCCGACTAATTATTTTATTCCGAATTTTAATTTGCATTATCCATGGGCTAACGTTCCATCAATTCTCTATTGAAATTCCACCAGTCCGTCTCCGAAAGAAAATACTTATAATCGAGGGGTGAACCGCGGCCTAAAATCGTGTACACCTACTTCCACTTCCACTTTCATTTCCAAGTAGAAGACAAAAGATGACAATAGATTATCTATTGAATTCCAAAGTAATTCCAAATAATTCCAAAGACTGTGCACACCTAATTCCAATCGAGGTTCGCCCCTCGCTTATAATATATCAAATATTGTATTAAAATTTTAATTGGTTGATTTTTTTGGAGAGCTACGAATATTTGGTAGATTAGAAAATAAAAAAATATTTTATTATCTATCAATGAGTAGAAGGTATCTCTGTATATTATTAAGTAAAATTAAGCTGGCTTTTTTTCATATTAAATTTAATTTACTTTAAAACGACATCCGTCAAAGTGCCCATTTATATATATATAAATTTACTACAAATGCCATGTGTCTGATTCTTTGGTGAATCGAAACAGATTAATTTTGTTCAGATATTCATTAATAAATTTTATTTGGAATGTTTAATGTTAAAGTTAGATGAACGCGAAAGTTAAAACTTTTTATCAGGTCACTGCCCTATTTTGGTGCAATTGGGACCTGATTCGTTTTGATACTGAACCAAGAGTTGAAAAAAGATAGGACCCAGCCGGGTACGATCCGACATCCTCTGCGTTAAGCCCGCAGATGTCTTTTCCATTTAAACGATGGGTCCCCAACTAGGTCATATAATCAAATTTTATATACATTCAACTCTTTAGCTCGGTGCTTTTTCATAAAAAATGACTCATTGTGGAAGATGGTCGATTTCCATCTCAGGGACTGTGGGGTATAAGTCACAAGAATTAATTTCTGACTCCAATTCTCACTCACGAAAAGCAGTATCCGTTTGGGCCGAAGGTACCAAAATATATTATAAAAAATCTAATGTTAAATTTGAAAAATAACGAAATTTACAAAAAAAAAGCGAAAATTAAAATGAAATTTCAAAAAAATGAATAGTAATTTTTTGGACACCATCACCTGGTTGAAAAGTCACCAACCGTCACTGATATATATATATATATATATAATTTAATTGTTTGAGACTATAGTTTGACCATCATCTTCAGTCTTTTTAATTAGAAATATTTTATCTGTTATTTCACATTGGTTCAAATACCTTCGGGGGGAATCTTGCTGCCCAGGGGGTGTAGACACGCTCACTGGGCCCCGTAGTGGGGTTTAAAATAATAATTTAAATTTTCTAATTTTAATAAGTTTTATTTGTCATGAACTATTAGTGGATTTTAAAATTAACAAAATCACGTTGACGTCGTCGCGCAAGCTGATTAGCTGATTATAATAAGTATAGATAGATAGATAGATATAAATTATATTCTTTTTGTCGAAATTATAATAATTACAGTGGATATCGATGAGGCAGTCCAAAAAAAGAAGGAGATAATTTACACTATCTTTTAATTCATAAAACCGGCGTTTCGGAGGCTATTCCATCCTTCTTCAGGGTCTGTAATTAATTAAAATGGGATTTTGCCATCATTACAAACAAGATCATCACAATTTTTTTTATAAATTAATATATCATTATATACACTTTTTTAATCAAAAATATTCTACTCACTTTGAAAAGACAGTGAAGAAAATCCAATGCGACATTCCCCTCTGTCTTCTCTTTAAGTGGCAGTAACAATAATATATTGTATTTCATTCTCAGCAGAATCATAATATAGTAATGATTTGCAAAATTTTGATATAAGCATATATCATTAGCCAAATCCCCTCCCAGATAAACCGTGCGCAAAGCGGTTCTGCGAATAATTATTTGATTTATACAGTACAACAATGTGTATTTTGCTTTAATTATACTTTATACATATATATACAAACTTTTTATAAATTATTTATTAATTTATTTTATTTCATTATTATTTTTTCTTTTTTTTTCATTATAAATCCTAAAAAGGTTTGACAAGTCTCTAAATTAAATTACGAATTTACTATTTACAATTATTTACATATTATCTAATTCTACTCACTTGAAAAGTCAGTGAAGGAAATCCAAATCGACATTCACCTCTGTCTCCTCTTTCAGTGGCAGTAACAATAATATATTGTATTTCATTCTCAGTAGAATTATAATGTAGTAATGATTTGCAAAATTTTGATATAAGTATATATCATTAGCCAAATCAGACCCTGAAGAAGGAGGGAATAGCCTCCGAAACGTCGGTTTTATGAATGAAAAGATAGTGTAAATAATCTTCTTCTTTTTTGGACTGCCTCATCGACATCCACTTAATTCACTTATCAGTCCGCCTCCAAAAATTACTCCAATCTTATAATAATTACATCTTGGAACATGAATTAATTTGTATGTAGATGTGTGATTTCCGACATCGTCCGGCAATAGAGGGGAAATGGGGCTTTAAACCTCCCTCAGTTTATTAAAGGCAGAGGGGATAAGCAGCCGTATGCCGTACGCCGTATGTTCAGTTTTCTCTTAAGTCTCTGCTAGGACTGGAAGCCCCCGGCGCTCAGGCCATTTAATCTTGATTCCCGATCTTCTCCGTCCGCCTGGCCACCTCTCGTCCTTGGAGGAGATTTTCAAGATAAACCATAGATTATCATTAAGATAATAACAGAGTTACGTCAAGAGCTTCCATCTTGAAATCGATACAACTCTTAATTTATGCTCCAATTAATAGTTTGAAATTTTACAAATTGCCCATCCGCTAGAGTTGCTGCTGGCTGGACTTCTCGAATAAGAAGTCAATTGGAAAGAATCGAGCACAACAAATAAACTGGACAAGTGAGGATTGGGATTGCATACCGATGGTCGGGTACCTAATATATATAGATATATAAATATATATATTGAAAAGTTTTTATTTTGCCGATAGTAGCAGAGTTGTTGATTCATAAAGAGAAACAAACAGGTTGTCCTCTGCTTGATGCAAATAAACATACACACATATATATCAATCAAATAATTAAAAAAGACTGATGATGAGGGCCAAGCCTTCGAAACTATAGTCTCAAACAAATAAATAATATATATCTACTCTTATTAAAGGAGCAAAAGTTGTATATTTGTATATATATTTATTTATTTGTTTATATTTTTGTATCTTGGTTCTATTTTGAAAACGACTCTACCGATTTTGATGAAATTCACGGGTTAGGGGGGGGGGGGGTTTGGGGTGACAATTCGATCTGTCACGGTCTCATCTTCGACAAAATTGTTTTTGATGGGTTTTTTCGTAATCAAATTAATTATTCTCAGGTAGACAAATCCCATTCTTAGGGTTTAAAAAAAAGGTTTCTCTTTTCCTTTTGTGCTCAGGCAAACAATGGGTCTGGTAAATCCTTTATTCTCAAAGGCCTTGAAGAAGTATTGTGATTGTGGATTTTAACATATTTTGTTGTCCCTAAATGTTAGAAATATTAATAAACGTTTTATAATTGTTTTTATAATGAACTTTATTTATTTAATAGAATAAAAAATAATCAAGAGCAGGTCTCAATTTTCTGAAAAAACAACACATTTTGATAGGTTTTATTTATTAACAATTGGATGAATAAAAATGAATCATATGGTTGAATCAAAACAGGTACAGGAGGTGGGTTGCAGTGGTGGGTGATTCGGGGGTAGGGCGAGGTTTCGGGGCTAGAGGTGGGGGGGGGGGGGGCCGTACAGTGGGCGAATATTATATATTTTTGTATTTTTTTTTAATTTGAAAGCGGCTCTCAAATAAAAATCGACCTTTTTATCAGAATTTTAAATTAATTTAAAAATAATATTAAAATAAAGATTTTAACTGAAGGAAGAAGTTACCGAGCATCGCTCGGTGCCTCCAGGTACTCTTATTATATTAAACGAGCAATTCTTGTATATATATATATAGAATCGGCTGTAACGATTTGGATGAAATTCACGGGTTAAGGGGTTTTTGGGTTAATTTCAATCTATCACGGTCTCATCTTCGGCTAAGTTGTTTTTAATGGGTTTTTTGTTAATTTAAATAATTATTCACAGGTGGCTTTTTCGATTAAAATATATAATTACATATTTATTCAATTTCCTTTTAATAAATAATTGATTTATTAATTTTAAATCCCACAAATAGTTCATTACAAATATTATTATATATTAGAATTTGCCAATTTAATTAATTATAAAACTCGATAAATTGATTTTTAATTTAAAAAAATAATTATACGGTATTTATTTATATACCTATATACACATAATCTGTGGGCGACTTCTTCTTCTTCGAGTGCCATACCCGAAACGGGTGTCGGCGCCTCTCCACATATACCTGTGCTGAGTGTGTTTAGTTGTTTTACACAGATATACGGGACCTACTTTTTAACGCCGATTCCGAACGGCAAATTTGGAGAGGTTACTAGGCAATTATACTCTTGGTAGGTTGCCATTACTTTCCAAGAGGAGGCGACTGCAAATATCTATCTGCCGAGACTCAGTCTCGAACCAGCGATCTTCGAGTCAGCGACCCAACACTCTATCCACTGACCCACAGTCGCCTCTTTGTGGGCCACTAGAAAGCTAGAAATGCAAAAGCTATGGATGCAAAATGGTGGGATGGAGGTGACGATGGAAGGAACAGTGGTGGGGGGCCCGGGGGGCGAATTGTGAGGTTTTGGGGGGAGGGCGAGGTGTGGGATGAGAGGTGGTGGTGGATGTGGGGGGTGCTAATATATATTTGATATATATGAGTGTGTGTTTATTTGCACCAAGCAGAGGACAACCTCTATGTTTCTCTTTATGCTTTAATATATATATATATATATATATATATAATTGATGATGGTTAACAGATTCTTATTTAAATCTATTTTAAAAGCTTTTAGTTTAGTTTTTAAAAAGTGCTACTCTCAATAAATCACCAAATTAATAATTATTTGAAAAAGAAAAATTGATTCTGACGGAAATGTTTTATATTTTTAGCACCAGGGTCGTTGCTGCTTTTATATTTTGGCTGATCTCATAGCCACTCTTGATAGAAAAACGATTATCTCTTCCAAAATACTTGAGATACCAAATTTGTTCTTTTTTGTTGTTAAATGTGCAAAGAATGAGTTAATTTGGAATTTTTCCATAATTTTAATTTGAGCATTTGATTTAAATTCAATTAAATCACCTAACATTGGATTTCTCTCAAGGGTTATTTTAAGTAAAAAAATTCAGCTTAATTTTAATTGACGAAATTTTTACTAGGATAACTCCCACTCTATGATATTTTTACTTTACCATACAGGGTATGGTCAAGTATTGTAATCGTGCATGAAAAAAGTGTTTTTTTTCCATCTTTTTTTCGAAATATCTCAAAAACGGCTGAAACTATTTTGATTAAAAAAATTGAGCGAAACCATGGAATTTCGTTCTACAAAAAAGCTCTAATAAGTAAACATCAAAAAAATTATATTTTTTGAGATAATAATTGTTTTGTCAAAATGTCTGTTAGTTTGTCTGTCTGGTTGGGTGTCCTTTAGTCTGTGCGTTACCAAATTTTTGTGGACGAGCTAGCTCAAAAACTAGTGGGAATAATGAACCCAAATTTCCCACTTAGTTTTGGTCCATTGAGATTAAGAGATGATTAGATTTTGGTGCATGTCGACCCAAAATTAAGTGGGGTGGAGGGAGGGGGTTAAAATTAAAAATTTGAGGAAACCCAACCAAATTTTGTATACATAATCAGTGCGACCCCAGAAGTCTAAAAATGCAAAAACTAACCGCCCAAAATTGGTGGGGGAAGGGGGGGGGTGTAGGGTCAAAAAATGAAAATATAGGCTCTTGTTCCAAACTCAACCAAATTTTGTATACATAATCAGAGGGACCCCAGAAGTCTAAAAATGGAAAAACTAAGAGCCCAAAATTGGTGGGTGGAGGGGTGGTGTAAGGTCAAAAAATGAAAATATAGGCTCTTGTACCAAACTTAACCAAATTTTGTATACATAATCAGTGCGACCCCAGAAGTCTAAAAATGGAAAAACTAACCCCCCAAAATGTGTGTGTGTGTGGGGGGGGGGGGGGGGGTCAAAAATGAATATCTTGACCATTTACCAAACTCAACCAAATTTTGTATACATAATCAGTGGACCCCCAGAAGTCTAAAAATGCAAAAACTAACCGCCCGAAATGGGGGGGGGGTGTATGGTCAAAAAATAAAAATCTAGGCTCTTGTACCAAATTCAACCAAATTTTGTATACATAATCAGTGGGCCCCCAGGAGTCTAAAAATGCAAAAACTAACCCCCCCTACATGAATATAAATAATTTTATTAAATATTAAATATAAGTGAGGGGCCAGGTTGTATGGTAAAGTCAAGTGGATGGCCACATCAGAACACGTCAGCTTATTTTTTTTTTTGGACTCACATAAAATTTAATCCATCCGAAAATAATCTTTTTAATATCGATTATAGAATGACTACTTATAATTTTTAAATTTCACATTTGTATATTACTTAGTTTACGACATACAATGCTCAGACTGTCGGACATTCAGACAGATATCGTAGCGGAACTAATAGGGTTCTGGTTTCCTTTTTAAAGGAAACTTTAAAAACAAAATCGATTCGAGGGAGAGGACATAATTTATTATTGCGTTTTCTCAATTGGCAAAAAACGGAAACCTCATCCTAAGATTTCCTTGTTTCTCTTTTTGTCCGTGTATCACCTCTGTCACAGCATTGTAGCTTCTACTTCATTAAAGCACCAAACTTATTTAGCGAAGCTTCAAATTTTAAATTGATTTATTATTCTTTTAATCAATCAATTTTTATTATTTAATTTTAACCGACTTCAAAAAAGGAGGAGGTTCTCAATTCGACTGAATTTTATTTTTTTGTGTGTGTATCTCTATATACCTCATATCTCCGCCAATTGTGAACCGATTTTCATGATTTTTTTTGCATTGGGTTCAGTCTAGCTTCCGATTGGTCCCGTTTTTTTTCCATTGGTATTGGACCTTTTTTGATATGTTTGTTCAGGCATAACTTCTTTGTTTATGAACCGATTTTAATGATTCTTTTTTTATTGGAAAGAGGGTAGCTTTTAGGCGTGAACCATATTAATTTGGTCAAGTTCTGAAGAAATGATCAATGACGAAATAACGTAAATCTCCAATTCTTATGACCAAATAATCGAAATTATAATAAATAAAATCTTAAAACCTTCATTTAAAACCCGCAAACGTTTCGAGAGAATTTCTATATTTATGAATTGAATTTTATTATCATTTTCTGATTCATTCGCCCGACGCTTTCTCTTACGAGATGCATGCAAGGTATTATGTTAAATCACTATTAATAACATCACTAAAGAGA
The DNA here is from genome assembly GCA_024734495.1 of Forficula auricularia. Taxonomy (NCBI): domain Eukaryota; kingdom Metazoa; phylum Arthropoda; class Insecta; order Dermaptera; family Forficulidae; genus Forficula; species Forficula auricularia. The sequence continues at coordinate 29,177,633 of JALMQS010000128.1, read as the reverse complement.
AAAATAAAAATAATTTTTATAAAAAAAAAAATAAAACCGACTTCAAAAAAATTAAATGCAACAAATAAAATAATAATAACTTAAAAATCAAATAAAATGCGCTAAAAGGTATAAAATAGTTATATTATTTAGTTACAACTAAACGACGAAATATTAACATGAAATTACTTTTTGAAGTCGGTGCCAAACATACATTTTATGAATCGCACTAGACGGATCTTACTTAGTACGTTTGGCGGGTACGCTCGCTTATAGGTATAGTTTGTTTGGCACCGACTTCAAAAAGTAATTTCATGTTAATATTTCGTCGTTTATTTGTAACTAAATAAGATAATTATTTTATACCTTTTAGTTTATTTTATTTTATTTTTAAGTTATTATTATTTTATTTGTTGCATTTAATTTTTTTGAAGTCGGTTTTATTTTTTTTATAAAAATTATATTTAAAACATTTTTCGAGTCCATCTTCATTTAAAATTACAGTTAAAACTACATAAAGAATATACTTCTAGTTCATTCTTCCGCAACCAGGGCTTGGTCTTGGGGATCCGTGAGTTGTCTATTCAAATTCTAGAAATTTAGGAAAATTGTAAAAATTAAATTTATCTAAATCATAAAATACCAAAAAAAAAACAACTAATTTCTAGCTCCAGATCTTCTTGTTCAGAAATGGAAAAAATATAATTTTTTGAATTAATTTTTTCATATTTTACATAAGTGTTAATGTTAATTCATTTTTCATGTTTAAAAACTTGAGGAAAAAGGTTAAATTTCATAAAGAGTGATTTTAATAACAAATTTTTATCAAAGGGGGTCCGCGAGAGTTCAGACATATTCTGGGGGGTCCGCGAAGCCAAATGGGTTGCGGAACACTGTTCTAGTCCAAGTGCGTATCTTTCTATACGGAGAGAAATTATTAACAAAACAATATCTATTCAACTAAAACTTGTCTTTTTCATGCAGGATGTCCTTTCAATGCATATAGAGTGGGATTATTCTATACGCAGGCTTTTCACAAAATATAGCTTCAAAATTCCTTCTTTGATCACATACGAAATAAAATATCGATTTCAACTTGTGTCCATCAGACGATAGAACTCCATATAATTAAATATTATATTAAATTGAAATATTTTATATAAACAATGTAAAAATGATTTTTAAGAGGTTCAATTATTTTTCCTATTTCTCTACTGACATCTATTAACTTTGAAAGCTCAATTAAAAAAAAAAAACATTTTGGCAATAAAATTATCTTTTTACGATCCCCCGATTTTGAGTTCCCATGGGTATCAGAACCGACAAAAGCAGAAAGAAATGATATGAAAAAACACGTTTTTATGTCAAAATACACTAGAAATTAGAAAAACAACTTTCTATAGTAACACTATAATAATGTACTAGTTAGTAGTACATGGGTGTCAAACTCGCGGCCCGCAACGAACATTTTTAGTCCCCGGCCAATATATCGGCACACAATAATATCTAATAAAATAACAAACCGACGCAGAATAAAAATAAGATATGTATAATTCGCTAAACGTTATTTTAATTAGGTATACTCTTTTTTTTGCTTTTATTAAACAAAATGCGTACATTTATTTTGAATATACCACAATTAGGTAAATACGATATTTAAGCATTAATAATATCAAAAATTAAACAAAAGTTATGTTACTGATTTTTTGACAGATGAAAAATGTTGAAATAATATTAAAAATTACCCCCCTCCCCCCCTTTGTGAGATGTCGTGAGATTTGGCTCGACCCCCTCCACCCCCTAATCTCACGTGATATTTTTTTAAATCGGTGACAATTCCCTGCTTTCTTAAGTGAGTTAGATAGTGCATATTCAGGTTTGCCCTACTATACCGAGGTTCGTTGGTGTTATCTTGGCCCAAAATTCTCAAACAATCAGTCAGTTTTTATAAACTAAAAATCAAGACACAAGCTTGTTTGCTGATCCAATATATGGTTGCAAGATTTATCTTTCACTTTGAGAAAAGCAACTGAAAAATGAAGATTTAACACACTTCCTGACGTTCAACGTGAAAAAATCAAGTTTAGATTATAGTGAATCGTATCAAAAATACGCAGAAAAAATTTCAAATCTTAGAACTGAATTTTAAACAAGATTTAAAGATTTTAATTCTTTGAAAGACAAATTTTGTTTGTTTTCTTCGATTTTCTCAATAAATATAGACTCAGTAACCAGCCATATGCAAATGGAGGTGATCGAGATTCAGTGGGACTCAAATTTGAAGGCAAAATTCATTGAAGTGGGTGTGCCTGAATTTTACAAATATTTACCAGCCGGGTTTGAAAATACTCGAAAATTCGCATATGAAATAATTTCCATGTTTGGAAGTATTTTGAAAGTAATCGCTGCGAACAAAATTTCTCCCGGAATAGGAAAGATAGTAGCATAGAAGAGATTTCAAGTTTCAGGACTTAAACATTAAATTTTTCTTGTTCTTTTATATATGTTTATTATAATGTATTATTCGAAATAAACCTACGTTTCTATGAATATTGAATTTTTTTTTGCGGCCCAACTAAAGTTAAACCTTGTTTGTTTGGCCCAAGTTAGCCTTTGAGTTCGACACCCTTGTACTAGTATGTAGTTACTACATGACTAAAAATAAAAGCGAGGGAGTTTATTTTATTGAAATTCAAAGTTAAAAGGGGCCACGATCTTATTTTTAATCACCCAAGTAGATTTTTAGAGCTACCGCGAACCTACCTAGATTTTATCCACGATTCAGGAATTTGTAAATAAAATAAAAAACAAATAAATAAAACCGACAACTTTGATTGCTAGACTTTATACATATATACTTAAAAATTAAAATTAAAAAAAGATACATATATTAAATAGTTTATGAGCTTATAATATTAAGCTAACCAAATAACAAAAAAGTACTAGCTTACAGGAATATAAAAATTTTGAGGAAAAAATAAAACGGACTTCAAAAAAATTAAATGCAACAAATAAAATACACTAAAAGGTATAAAATAATTATTATCTTATTTAGTTACAACTAAACGACGAAATATTAACATGAAATTACTTTTTGAAGTCGGTGCCAAACAAACTATACCTATAAGCGAGCGTACCCACCAAACGTACTAAGTAAGATCTGTCGAGTGCGATTCATAAAAGGTATATGTTTGGCACCGACTTAAAAAGTAATTTCATGTTAATATTTCGTCGGTTAGTTGTAACTAAATAAGATAATAATTATTTTCTACCTTTTAGTGTATTTTATTTGTTGCATTTAATTTTTTGAAGTCGGTTTTATTTTTTTCTTAAAATTTTTTATTTTTCTCTTTTTAGTGATGTTATTAATAGTGATTCTATAATCAGAACTTGACCAAATTAATATTGCACCATCCCTAAGATACCCTCTTTCCAATAAAAAAAGAATCATCGAAATCGGTTCATAAACAAAGAAGTTAGTCCTGAACAAACCTAACAAAAAAGGTCTAATACCTACAAAAAAAAATGGGATCAATCGGAACGTAGACTGGGCCCAATGCAAAAAAAATTTCAAAATCGGTTTACAATTGGCGGAGATATGAGGTAACATAGGCACAAAAAAAAAAAAAAATCAGTCGAATAGAGAACCTCCTCCTTTTTTAAGTCGGTTAAAAATAGTTTATGATATTAATAATCAAGGTGTTGAAACTTTTATATTTCTGATTAATTTGACTAAAGTTTTAATTTTTATTTAAATCACACATAATTAATTATAATTATTTATTAAACACCAACAAATAATACAATATAACTTCGACCTTACGATCGCAGAATAAGTCGATAGAAACATCGTAGTTATATTGTATTATTTGTTCGTGTTTAATAAATAATTATAATTAATTATGTGTGATTTAAATAAAAAGTCAAACTTTAAGTTTTTAATATATTATAGCCTTATGTCAAAGCAAAATCTATTTCTAAAAGTGGATATCTATTTGATCATGATTAATTTTCAATATATTTAGAAAAGATAAAATTCCTATTAAATAATTATTTATATAGAGAAAAGTTTGCCAAATTCAACAGAATTATATGTATTTATTTTTATATAATTTCATTTAAATTGAGTATGTAAACAATTATTTTTATAGAGAAATGTTTGCGGAATTTAACAGAATAAAAGTCACATTGATAGATAGATACAGGAGAAGCTAATATAAAGCATGTAATAAAATACTAATGTTCGTCGACTGAATTGCTTCACAAGCTAATCAGTGCTTCATTTTGTTAAAATAATGAAAGGTTCTTAATTTCATTGCGATAAGTATAATGTGGAAATGATCTTCAACGAAATAATTGGATGCATCTAAATAAAAAACACTGACTATATAAAAAATCCCTCATTTTGGAATCTGGGCTAGAGGTGGAGTTATTTTTGGAAAATTTATCAGTTTTTAATACTCGAGTTAAAGTAATACAACAATTTAAAAGTAAAATTAATAAGTTTAAAATTTCTATAAAAAATCAAGAGAGATGATCAACTACTAGATCCGAAATATTATGAATTATTTTTATTATGTCAAAATGAATAATGATGAAGATCCATTCCGAACATTTTTTCCGTGTGCTATATGTCAGTTGTGGTTAGACCTCGATGGGCAAGCCAAGTGCCGGATCGTATTTTTGGGCATTCAGGTTCAATTCCCGAAAAGGTCAATCAACCCTTCTGACATAATAAAAATAATCGATAAGATCTCGGATCTAGTAGTTAACTATCTATTTTGATTTTCTATAGTAATACAATAATTATTTTCGACTTTGCGTACTTGGACCCTAGAAATTTGATCAAAGTGGCTGATAGAAAACAATACTTATCCCATAGATCTTCTCTAAGCTATGTATATAATATTAGAATAAATTACAATTTCTTGAAAAGTAAAACTTTATTTTCTTAAAAAAATCCGAAAATGAGAGGTAAGGGGGGACCCTTTGTATCACTTCACCATTTTTGGAAGGGTTCATAAATTAAATTTTTAGAAGAGATATAAAAAAAATTATATTCGAGCTCTCTATGTAATATTAGAATAAATAAAAATTTCTTGAAAAGTAAAACTTTATTTTCTTAAAAAAATCCGAAAGTGAGAAGTAAGGGGGCGACCCTTTGTATCACTTCACCCTTTTTGAATGGGTTCATAAATTTAATTTTTAGGAGAGATATTAAAATAAATATTATATTCGAGCTCCCTATATAAATAAATTAAAATTTCTTTAAAAGAAAACTTTATTTTTTAAAAAATGTCCGAAAATGAGAGGTAGTGGGGATCCTTTGTATCACTTCACCATTTTTGAAAGCGTTCATTAATTTAATTTTTAGGAGAGATATAATAATAAATATTTGTTATTCGAGCTCTGTATACAATATAATATTAAATTAAAAAAATTTTTATCAATAAATAAGAAGTTTCAGTTCAAAAAAAAAAAAAAAAATCCATTTGATTGAAAATTTTGATCCTTCTGTCGGGCAGGCTTCCTGTTCTATTCCGTATCTTTGAGCAATCAGATTAAATGTTTAAATCATCCCGATTGATAAAATATACAAAATACACTCGCAAGTCTGTCTGCTTCGCTTAGCGAGTAATTTTAATAATAATCCTTATATTTCTACCCCTCTTCAGAGGCCGGTCCTCATTACTAGAGCATTCCGCAACCTCCTACTCAGTGGCTCTGCTTTCAAATACAAACGCCTAAACTTACTAGAAAGGGCTTCATTCAAATTGTTCCTTTAATTTCGATTTCCATTCGGATTGCGATAGGCCGTGCCAATCATTTGCTCGCCTGGCTGAAATTTCCTGATCAATTTTGCTGACCAGCCACCGGATGCAATTATTGGAAATTGCTATGTGCCCTTTTTTTATTTCTGCATTTTCCCTTAATTTCTCAAAATATACCTCTCATTGTTAAACGTATCGAAGAATGACTCTAGCTATTTTCTATAATGAAAAATAAACAAATACTTATAGAGATATCGACATGTTTTTTTAGATGATACAATTCATTGACGGATTAACGGAAAAATAGACCAATAATCAAAAATAATTATTTTTAATACTTTTATATATTTTTTTAAATATTATAAGCTATTTTAAATTTATTAGTTCAACTATTATTTAATATTATTTTGTGTTAATTAAACGTTATTATAAGCAACATGAAATTCAATTTAAAAATCTTCTTTATCGATTGTTAGCATAATTCATTAAGAATCGAACTGGGCTTACCACCATGGGCGGTAAGCCCATTTCAGTTCTTCATGATCGGTTTGAGATGAGAAAACAGAAAGCTCCCTCTTAGTCATGCGAATTAATTTTCATCTAATCGAAGTGAATGAGGAAGGCCTCTCAACTATTTAACTAGTTTTAAAAAAACATAAGTGTTGTTCTCTCCGATTTGGGTAGTTCCACTATGGTTTGGTTCTCCGGTAAAGATTGTTCCAGTTTAAGTCGATTTTCGGACAGGGAGATTCGGCCAGAACTAAGCTAGAGCTATCGAAAACGAACTGATATGGTTTGAAGTGAACAGTAATAATAAGTTGAATGATAAATCAAAATTCCCCCCCCCCAAAAAAAAAAGAAAAAAAGAAAAAAGATATAACATAAGTAACTACAGTGATACCACTCAAATACGAACTAATTGGGGCTATAGCCTGTTCGGATTAGCCGAAAGCAGCTTCGACAATTGAAGATAACTGATATCAAGTGAAAGATTAAGTGATATTTTGTGTGTTTCTATTATTATTTCATTGTTTTTGCAAAGTGAATAACCTAAACAATTTCAATAACCAACTTTTACCGTTTTCCAATCCTGGATGATACGGTAAGAATGTAGACACATTTACACTTTGTTAGGTATGCTAACTGTACTTCTTTGTTAATTTTTCAACCAATTATGTAAAATAAGATTATAATGTAGAATATAACATAATTGTTTTATGACTAAATAAATAAGTTTCTCTTTTTTTTGCGTTAGGATTTCCCGGGATTCCGATTTGAGGGGTTTCACTGTATTTAAAATAACTATTTTTGATTATTGGTCTATTTTTTCACTAATCCACTGAAGAATATTATGATTAAAAAAATACAATATTGATATCTTTATTAGTTTATTTTTTAGTAAGAGCTAGTCTTCGATACCCTCTCTTTATTTTTTTAAAAAAATTTTACTCCAAGTTTAGTAGCAGGATCCAGGATATAAGCATCAATCAACCTGATGGCTATATAAAAAGAAAAAGTGTCATTTTTGCATCTATTTTTTAGCACTTTATTCTGAAATCCTGCTCTTAAAGGTGGAATGAATTCAAACTCCATGAGAAGATGAATATTAGATTCGTTCTCGTCTTGGTGCAGTGATTCTTTGTTACTTTTTATTGCTTTTTTACAATATAAATCCTATTTATTCACGAAAATCATCTCCACGCGCAGCTTTCACAACAAACCACGCTTTCAGAATATTAATAAAGGAATATCGTTTTCTTTTGAGCTCATTCAAATTTGAAGATTTTTCTCTTGGTTGAAAATTATTCAGAAGTGAAGTTTTTTTATTTCCATTATATGCAACACAAATAGAAACGGATTCTTTTTTTTTATCTGATGAAATAATGGAAATATTGGTTTAATGATTTTTACAGAGCTAATGTTTGAAGGTCCACTGAGTCAAAAAAGTTATTTTTTGTGTATGAGTTTGTGGGTTTGTGTGTACTCTAGGTACTAACTTACCATCTAAATCGTTGAAATAATAATTATGTTATCTTGAATTTAATGTATTTTATAGTAAGTGAAATTTTTTTTAGAAGAGTCATTGATATTTAAGAGTAAATCAAAGAGGGTGTCCTTGACTTCAGAGGCGGGCCACGGGGGTGGGGGGGTCAAACCCCCCTTAAGAACAGGGCTCATAGGATGAGTAACGGCAACGAGAAACCGTTTCTTATGGCAAACTAACCGTAATTAAATATATTTCATATGTTTAATCAAGAATTATGTTCTTTTTTAATTTCTTGAAGTATTTATTTATTTTATTAAAAAAAAATATTTTGCTTTGTGGATTGACACCCCTCCCCCCATGAAAATTTTCTGGCTACGCCACTGCTTGACTTCATGCGAATAAAATAATATAATCAACACACGTGTATCAATGAATACGATATATTCATTGATATTCATGTTTATAGTTATTCCCATTAAGAAGATGACACACTCTTTGTTTTACTATTAAAAGTCAACGACTCTTCTAAAAAGAAAAAACTTACATACATAATTATTATCTCAACGGTAAAAGTTGGTAAAATACACACAAATTAATACATACCTACACTGACATAATATATATAGCTATCAGTGGAGGGCGGTGACTTTTCAACCAGGATATGCTGTCCATAAAATGGACCTTCTTTTTTTTTAATTTTATTTTATTCTTCGCTCCTTTTTACAAAATTTATCGATAACCGCATCATAGAATTTGTAGTTAATTTTTCAATTTTAACATTAGATTTTTTATCAATTGATATTTAAACAGAGCGGATAATCTACATTCACTTCAGTTTCTTTTGGTGATGTTTCAATTCTTTTCATATTTGAAAACTGGCTGACGCGCTCGTAGAGGACATAATGCAAATTAAATTTATTCATTTTACGAACATGAATTTAGGTCGTATCAAAGATATAAAGGTATGTTTATATTGCATTTAGGAGGGTCTTGTCCCCTCGAGAGTCGAACCCAAGCAATAGTAAGCTTTCCGGGCAAATGCAATCTTTCTTTTTCAAATCGATACTCATTTCTTTGAAATAAATTTATTAAATTACGGATAGAAATAAATTTTTACTCATTGTGCTATAAAATGTTTGAAATACGGAGAAAAATATGTTCAACTATGATATTTTTTCTTTATGTCTGAATTCCGATACAAACGATAACCCAAAAACGGAAAGTCAGAAAGTCCTATTGTATTAATACATAGTACACCTACTGATTAGATTTTGCAATATCAGGTTCAAAAGGCAGAATTTTTTTTTAAATTATTCTATTGAGATTTTAAGAGGATATTATATATAGTATAGCCATAAATGAATAGAATAGTGTACAGAGTCTTGTAAAAGTTTCCACTTTTTTATTATTTAATGTGCGGGTGAACGATTCTTTCATAAGAATATGATCGATAAAAATAACGACAAAGAGCGCGGATAGAAGCATTGCTCTTTCTTTAAAGCTAAGGTGTATTGCAAGGATGACAAAAATATAAGTTCAAACCTGTTTCAGAATATTAGAGATTAATTTCTTAATTTAAATTATTCTAGGAATGGCCTTTTGCACTCTGGCCAAAACGATACTTGTTATATAGAGAGAGAATATTCAATTGGACTTCATTAAAGCAAATACTTTTGCCCAAACATTTCTGGATTCAAAGTTCATTTAGCTAGATCCTATCTTGTAGTATGATACTTTATTTATGTGTTTGTATCGTTAGTGTAGGAGGTAACCGGATTATAGCCAGTCAAATTTTTGTCTTGATCGAGGCTTGAACTCGGACGTCATCACGATGATCAAACAGTCATGCTACTCGACCAACCTGCCCCCTAATTTTATTTCTTAACTAAATGAAATTGACATTTTAAATAATATTAATTATTTTATCAAAATGTATAAAATTTTTAGCAATTTAGAAATGTCTGTAATATGGAGAGAAATCGTGTTTACTTATAATTTTTCTGACTGCTTGCAAGTATGTATTCAGCACGTATCATAGCTAGAGAACGTAAGTCCGTTTAAAGTTCTTTACCTTACCAAACGGTTAGTTATTGACAAAGAAGAACTGATTGTATTTTTGGTTTTTCTGGCTTTACAACTTCCAGATAAAAGATAGAACAATTCCGAAAAATTGAATTATTAAATGTGGAGTTTTCAATAATCGTTTTTGATGAGCTGAAATTCGACATGAAAGTAAAGTTTAATTTATAAACTGTAACGTTGTCACGTTTAAATTTCATTTTTTTTGTATTTCCTCATTGTGTTTGTCTGAAACCCAAAAATTTGTTTCTGTCTATGTGTCTGTAACGATGTTTGAATTCTTATACCCACATTAACTCAAAAATTGAAAGCCGTAATTATAAAGTTATTTCTAACAAGAAAATCACAAGTTGCTGTCATCTATTAAATTCGAAGGAATGGAATATTTTTAATTATATGTCAGAGGGGTTGTTGTGGGAATCAAACCCGAGTGCCAGTAACAGCAATCCGGGCCATCTGGCTCACCTGCAGGATGCGAACCTCTGACATATGTACACGCGTAAAATATTTTACTCAAAGAATGTTATCTTAATTTGTAAAATTTCGCGATATAGTGATTCTAAATTTAAATATATAGCCATGCCATATAATTTAAATAAAGGTCGTTGAGAGTTTCGAATTTTAAAGAGATTCAAAATTCGAATGCCAATGGAATGACTTTTCCTAATTTAATATGAAAGATATTAATTTGCCGATGGTAATAGATTCAAATTTACAAGAAATCATAATTTGGTGTCATCTATTAAATTCAATGGAATGGAATATTTTTAATTATATGTCAGAGGGGTTGTTTTTCACCCTCTCGGGAATCGAACCCAAATGCCAGTAACAGCAATCCGGACCACCTGGCTCACCTGCAGGAGGACGTGTACATATGTCAGAGAGGTTCGCATCACTGCAAGTGAGCGAGGTGGCGCCCGGATTGCTGTGCTGGCACTCGGGCTTCGATTCACGAGAAGTGAAAGCAGCCCCTGCAACATATAATTAAAAATATCCCATTCGATCGAGATTTAATAGATGACACCAACTATGATTTTCTTGTAAATTTTTAATCTGTGCCATCGGCAAATTAATATCTTTCATATTAAAGTTATTTCTGGTGCCAAAATATTTGTATTTACAATAGGAAAGACTATTTTTGAGCTTTTAGATTAAATGCAGAAACTATCGTTGTTTTTTCAAAGATAATTAAATCAAAAAATAAATTTTTAATTGTTTTTTAAAATAATGCCTTAATCTGCGAGCATACCAGGTCTTGAAAAGATTTTGAACTTTTTCCTTGAATTCATCCAAAGAAAATTAAAATGAAAATTTTAATTAATTTTCTTATGATAGTATAGGACTTATTTCTAAAGCCATTATCAAATTTTGTTTAGCGAATCCTAAAAGCAAAGGAAAGCTGCCTACGGCTGTGTTCATTGTCATGTGGATCTGTCAGAAAAAAGACTTGATTTATTGATTCGAAAAATGTTTTTTTCCACTATATTTATTATTATTATTATTATTATTCAAGTGTCTTTTTATATGCTTAAGCTGAATTTATATCTATGTATTTTTTTTTTAGAATTCAGAAAAAATAAAAATCCATGCTATGGAATAAATATACTTTACAGTTGAAAATTATAGATTAATAGTATGCATTATCTTTTAGATTTTAGGAAAACCAAAACTATAGCTATAGTTTATTAGAAGTAGTAAATAATTTGTTTTCCAAAGTTTTTATTTTTCAAAACATGTTTTGAATATAGATTTTTAATTTTATTTATATCAATATCATTATAATATGATAATTTATATCTGTAGAAGTATATTACTCTCCTTTGCTTTTGAGTGCTTCTATTTAAGGTTATAAAAGTTATTTCATGAAGGTAAACGTTTAATAGATGGATTTAGAACATGGAAACGGGTTTTATGGTCCTCAGAGCCCAAAAAATCATTATTTATTTTGAAAAAAAAAATGTTGACAAGGGACCATTATCCTGAGTGGGAATTTATTTAGATCAAGGGGGGTCTAACCTTTTGGGTTACAAGGGCCACATTAAAAAAAAAATTGTCTCAGACAGCGGATAAAATATTATAATTCTATTGATATTTGTTATTCAGAAAAGATAGTTAATAATGTAGAAATAAGAACTTTATTATTTTTTTAGCTCATAGTGAGCTTCTAATTTTACTTTTCGTAAATTTTATACTTGAAAATAGCTTCTCGTATATGTAAATACATACCTACATACTTACAAAAAGTGATATTATGTATTAGTATTTGTTTATATTTTTTCCTGGCTAGATAATTAATATAAAATTCTAATAAAGAGACAATATTCAATTTTTCTTTCAGATCGGTATCTAATTGTTGTTCTAGAACATTCAATCAGAAAGTTTGCAAGTAGAAAAATTATTTCTAATGAAAATGGTGTCAAAAATATATACCAAAATGATGATTATTTTTTCGGAACTCTTGAAATCTAGTTCCAGATTCAAAATTTAAAATTAACACTTTTATTTTTCGAAAACTTCACAGTAGATTTTCAGATTTCTTATTTTAGAGAAAAAAAAATTATCAGGCCAAATTGTTGTGTGTTTTCCAGTATCTACATATAAATCTCAATGTTTTAAGGAATTTTATGACTTTATATTGGGCCACGGGTTGGACAGCCCTGGTTTAAATCGAATGGGATTAAAGAAGGATATGAGGAATGATAATTTATTTTTTAAAAGGGTCACGGATATAATAATCCCTGACTATCCATTATCTATTGACATGTAAGAACGTGCAAAGATCTAAAAGACAAGTCCTGACAAGTTTTAGTCCAGGAGAGAAATTATCAATTAATTGTGATTGTTCTAGAAAACCCCAATTCCTTGTCTCCTTGTACTAGAATGATATAACTATAGACTTGGTTAGTGTCGTAGCATATAAATTACTGAAATAATAAATATTTTAGAAAATGAAAATATGAGAAGAAGAAGAATTTTTAAATATTCGAAACTTCATTATTTTTTATCTTATATAGTTGAGCTTATAATTTTGCTTTTAGTGAATTTTATTCTTGAAAAAAAGCTTTACGTATTGTACAAATGTACATTCATATTTCGAAAAAGAGAATAAATATATCATCTACATATAAATCTCAATGTTTTAAGGAAGTTGATGATTTTTTGTTGGGCGACACTCATTGCAGTGCTGGGCCGCATGTTGCCCGCGGGCCACGGGCTGGACAACCCTGGTGTAGAGGATTGAAATTTGGAACTTAACTGGGGAAAAGATTAATTCCAAAAGTAGCACTATTTTTTCTATCAGCTCTAGTTTTTGAGATACATTGAGTGAAATCTCCGAAAAGGCGTTGTTGTCTATTTTTGAGACGGCGTAGTGATACAAATCAACAATACTTGAAAACATAATAATATGTTTTAATAATTGAAAAAAGTTTCATCTATCATTTCAATTTACTTCTTGTTTTTTAGCTCAATAAGAATTCGATTTGTAGTAAAAAAATTATACATGTATTATAATATATGTTAGTGTTTTTACTTTACCATACAGGGTATGGTCAAGCATTGTAATCGTGCATGTAAAAAGTGTTTTTTTTTTCCTTCTTTTTTCAAAATATCTAAAAAACGGCTTAAACTATTTTGATTAAAAAAATTGAGCGAAACCATGGCGCTCTACAAAAAAGCATTCATAAGTGAGCATCGAAAGAATTATATTTTTAGGAGATAATAATTGTTTTGTCAAAATGTCAGTTAGTTAGTCTGGTTGTTAGTCTGTGCGTCACCAAATTTTTGTGGACGAACTAGCTCAAAAACTAGTGTGAATATCAAAACCAAATTTCACACGTAGTTTTGGTCCATTGGTGCATATCGACCCAAAATTAATGGGGGGTGGAGGGGTTAAATATTAAAAATCTAGGCCATTATAGCAAACTCAAACAAATTTTGTATACATAATCAGTGGACCCCCAGAAGTCTAAAAATGAAAAAAACCAACCGCCCAAAATGGCGGAGGGGGTGGGGTGGGTAGGGTCAAAAAATGGAAATCTAGGCTCTTGTACCAAACTCAAGCAAATTTGTGTAGACCTAATCAGTTGGGCCCCCAGAAGTCCAAAAAATGCAAAAACCAACCGCCCAAAATGGGGGGGGAGTGTGAAGGTCAAGAAATGAAAATCTAGGCTCTTGTACCAAACTCAACAAAATTTTGTATACATAATCAGTGGGCCCATATTAATCTAAAAATGCAAAAACTCCCTCCCCTATATGATTATAAATAATTTTATTAAATATTAAGTGAGGGGCCAGGTGATATGGTAAAGTCAAGTGGATGGCCACATCAGAACACGTCAGCTTATTTAATAATAAAAATGTACTTTTAGTTTTTTTCACTACAAATCATGTTCTCATTGAGCTAAAAACACAAGGAAATGATTTATATGAAGCTTTCTTAAATTAAAACAAAATATTTTGATTTCAAGTATCGCTGTTCTGAATCAATACGACTATAAAATAGAAAAAAAATCTCCTTTTTCGAAGATATGACCAAATATAATATTTCAAAAACTAATGCTGATTCTATCTACTCTATAAATAAATAATGAGTGAATTAAAATATTTAATTTCTTGATTAATTCTGAGAATTTTTTTATTTATATATATATAAATTTTTTGAGGATACAAATTCTCTTTTAAATAGATGTTAGTTTTATTTTTTTTGACAAAAAAACACATTTTTATCTTTTATTTTTCTTTATTTTATTGTTACCCAGAATGTCATTTTTGAGAGTTTGTTGTTTTGTGATGAGAAGTTGTCATTGTATATTTTGTAATAATTGAAATGTTTTAGGCTGAAGATGACATAATTGTAAATGTCGAAACGTTCTTGGGTAACAATAAAATAAAGAAAAATAAAAGATAAAAATGTGTTTTTTTGTCAAAAAAGTATAAAACTAACACCTATTTAAAAGAGAATTTGTATCCTCAAATTTATATATATATATATATTAAAATTTTTAATTTAACAGTTAGTTTTAGAAAATTAATGTCGAAAACAATTCTAAATTAATTAAAAGTTAATGGGGGAGGGGGTAAAACTCAATTTTTGTTTCTTTGAATTTATTGGTAAGATATCAGGAAAGGATATTTTTTATTTTGTTTTGGTTATGTGCGTGTTTTTTATATTTATCATTATATTCAATGTTTTGTCATTTTTTTTATATCGAATTGAGTTAATTAGAAACAAATGTGGGCGAGGGAACTGGGGAGATTTCGGGAGGGAGAAGATATTCTCATGGGGGTGGCTATCATTCTCTAATTATATACATGTTTTTTACAATAAAAAGAAAAGCAATAAATTAGTTAATAGAAGACAGAAATAATTATATTTTGAAAAAATTGTAAAACAAGAAGAAAATTAGGATAATTGAGAAAATTATTCTAGGTTGGATCACATGTGGTGAAATTAGCAAAGTAGCTGAAAAAATTTATTCATTTAAATTCTGTCGACTTTAGTGAAAAATAATAAAAAAAAAAGAAAAAGTAATAAGCTTAAATAAACTATTCCAAATTTATTTTCTAATTTAATTATCCTAAGATAAATTCAATTTCTTAATTAATTTTCATTTATAAACTATTTAATAATTGAATAAGGAAAGAGATTAAAACAGTGTAATTACATTTTTGATTATGTTTTACTATAAGCTCAAAGATCAATATCTGAGTGGATAAAAGCGCTTCTTAGAAAGCTACTCATCGGGCACGAGAAGGTCTTGGGCTAGGACTGATTCATTATTATTATTCAGAAAGGGAAACAATGAGGTTGTCCTCTGCTTGATGCAAATAAACATACACACACATATATCAAATTTTCTTATATTAAACTAGGATTTCTTTTATATATATATATATCGGTTTCTCGAAAACGGCTTTAACGATTTGGATGAAATTCACGGGTTAGGGGGTTTTTGTGTTGACAATTTGATCTGTCACGGTCTCATCTTCGGCTAAGTTGTTTTTGATGGGTTTTTGTTAATTCAAATAATTATTCACACGTGGTTGTCTCGATAAAAATGTATAATTACATTTTTATTCAATTTCCTTTTAATAATTAATTGGTTTTTATTAAATTTTAAATTCCACAAATAGATTATAGCAAATATTATTATATATTAAAATTTGGCAATTTAATTAATTATAAAACTCGATAAATTGATGTTTAATTAAAAAAAATAATTATTCGGTATTTATTTATATACCTATATAACACATAATCTGTGGGCCACTAGAAGGCTAGAAATGCAAAAGCTGGGTGCGAGGATGGAGGGTGGAGGTGACGGTGGGGGTGGATACGAGGGATGCAGAAGGTGGAGTGCAGTGGTGGGGGATCCAGGGGAGGTCCGGGGGGCGAGGGTTAATATATAGGTTTTAATGAAGCAAAAAGTTACCGAGTATCGCTCGGTGCCCAGGTATATATATGTGTGTGTATATATTATTTATTTGTTTGAGACTTTAGATTCGAAGGGTTGGACTTCATCTCTTCATCAGCAGTCTTTTTTAATTATAAATATATTTTTTTTCATGGGGTCAGTATCGCGATGATATTGAAAATTCAAGTCAGATATGAAATTGATGATAGAAGGAGTTACATCAAAGAGGTGCATCCTCTAAAAGGCCCCTCCATCGTGAAAAGAAGAAGAATAGGGGATTTTATGGGCTGGGTATGGGTCGAAGGTATCTGTGGATGCAGGTCTAGCTGAAGTTTATAAGACGGTAGCTGGAAGCGAGTTCCAGTCTCTGGAGGTCATAGGGATAAATTATCTGTAATAATATTTTTTTCTTATTGTCTAATTTTAATTTTAAAAAAATTATTAGTAACAAACTATTAGCGGAAATTGAAATTGAAATTGTTTATTTGTCTCTATTATGACAACGTCTTAAAATCTTAATAAAATCACCTAAAGATGAAATTTTCTTCATTTTTGAATCAGGAATTCTAAAGCTAGAGTGTCCAAAACGTAATCAGTTATCCGCATTAAGAATATGTCTTTTGGCATCAGAACGAAATTTTTACGATTTTCTTTCCATGAGTATAGTGGATTTTGGAATCCGAGACACACGTACCTAAAGAGACAAGCAAAAACTGCTTGGTGATAATAAATTTGGTGAATTCAATAATGAAGAGCCAGAACCGCTATATATATATATATATATATATATATATATATATATATATATAGGGTTGTCAGAAAGAAATTCATTTTGAAAATAGAAAGAAAACAAAACTATTATATTTAAAAGCGTTTAATCTTATACAATATAAAGTTTATTAAATGTAATTTTAGTTTTTGAAAATTAAATCATCAAGATGACGTCCTTGGCTGTTGCGACACTCTTCCAAACGGGCACGAAAATTTTGAAAAACTTTAGTAGGATTTTCTTTTGAAATGGCTTCCATTTCTTGCTGAATATTCAGCTTCAATTGCCGCAATGTTGTCGGATTATTAGCGTATACCTTGCTTTTAAGGTGTCCCCATAAAAAGAAGTCTGCTGGACTTAAATCGGGACTCCTCGGAGGCCAGGTTATGTCACCCCTCCGTGAAATCAGTTTCTGAGGAAACATATCCCTTATCACGCGCATGCTCTCATTCGAAGTGTGACACGTGACTTCATCCTGATGAAACCATGTGTTTCGATCGTAACCTCGCGATTCTTGCAGCTTTGCGATTCTTGCAACTTCGAATGAGAGAATTCGCGTGATAAGGGATATGTTTCCTCAGAAACTGATTTCACGGAAGGGTGACATAACCTGGTCTCCGAGGAGTCCCGATTTAAGTCCAGCAGACTTCTTTTAATGGGGTCACCTTAAAAGCAAGGTATACGCTAATAAATAATCAGACAACATTGTGGCACTTGAAGCTGAATATTCAGCAAGAAATGGAAGCCATTTCAAAAGAATCTCTTAAAAGTTTTTCAAAATTTTCGTGCCCGTTTGGAAGTGTGTTGCAACAGCAAGGACGTCATCTTGATGATTTAATTTTCAAAAACTAAAATTACATTTAATAAACTTTATATTATAAGATTAAACGTTTTTAAATATAATAATTTTGTTTTCTTTCTATTTTCAAAAATGATTTTTTTCTGGACCACTCTATATATAAATATTATTTTTTCTTTCACCTAAAAGCAATGTAGGGTGTTTTTTTTTACAATATATTAAAGTTTAAAGCCTGTGAAAAAAGATATATATTTTTATATAATTTTTTTTTTTTTCTAAACAAAATATGAAAGTATAAAAGGAATCAACAAAAAGAAGTTCAAATCAGTGGGCACGTTTCGAGCTTCCATCTTTTCAAAGGCTGAATTGCATTCACTGTGAATAGAAAGGTTATCTTCTATTATCAGTCGTATCCATCGGCTACACTCTCATTAGTCCATTTGATGATAGCCTAGTGAAAAATGCTTAATTTCGGTGGGGGGGGGGGGATTGTACGGCCAGGGCATTGGACTGGTGGGCGAGGTGAGGATTAACATTCGATAAGCCTACAAATGTGATTAATAATGTAAAATCATAAATTGGACCACTCTATCCATATTGGATGCCATAATTACGATTGATTTTCTGAACCTTATTTATTGCAATAAAAAAATAAAAAATAATAATAACTTGTACAAGACAGATATTAGTCTCACTAATTACACACTAATCAACAAATTTTTTTTGCAAAAGTGGTATCTTTCATTATTTATGAATTTTTGAATTTATTTAACATACATATAGGTTGATTATATATAACAAAAAAAAATACTTTATTTAAGTTTATGAAATCTAGTTTTATATTGTAAGATCAGATATGTGCAATTTTAGTTTACGTATTTAAACTATATAGTACAAGATCTCGACTTAGGTCGACCTTCACCTATCGAGTTTCCTAATGAAATTAATATTTTGATAATATAATGTATTAATAAACAAAACTTGATAGGGTCGACATCCAATTTCCCTGCATAGCTATTTTATCTAATTTATTAGATTTATTAATATTTTTTTTTAAATTATCTTCATTTTCATATATAACAATAAAGGAAACTCTATAACTACAAAATACTAATTCGAAGTTACCTGATGATACCCTGTCTACCTGGACTTATGCAGGGAAAAAAGATGGCGACCTAAATTTGGCATTTTATATACATATTTTATTCTTTAATTGTAATAGATTTATCCTGAAACTCGATAACTACTTTTATTTAATAAAATTAACAACTTTAATTTTTTTATTAAAAATACCTATGCAGGGTAGGGGAGTCGAGTAGCTCAGTCAGCTAACGCACTGGCTTCGCTTCGGCATCGATCGATTATGACGATGTTGAAGTGGAGGTCCGGGGTTCGATCCTAGCTGGCAAATAAAAGTTTCTACCAGCTGAAAACTCGGCTCCCTCACTATCCCTACTAACACTCTACTTATGTGCTGTCTAAATGGGCTTTGTTCCCGGTGAAATTAAATAAATAAAAAAAAAAACTATGCAGGGAATTTGGATGTAGACCCTATCAAGTTTTGTTTATTAATACATTATATTATCAAAATATTAATTTAATTAGGAAACTCGATAGGTAAAGGTCGACCTAAGTCGGGATCTTAGACTAATAGTAAAGTCGTCAAGTGAGAATAGAATATCCCAAGAATTGATTACTGAATTTTATTCCATAGACTCGTAAGGCAAGACAATCTCGATAAATCCTCCTCTACTAGATCCGAGATGGAATAGATAATTTTCGGAATTCGAACCCAATTGCCAAAATTAGCAATCTGAGTTGCTAATTTAGCCATTCGGGTTTGGTTCCCGAGAGGGTTAACACATCCCTTCTGACATATAATTGAAAATTATGCATTCCATCTCAGATTTAGTAGAGGACGACCTCTCGTGATTTCGTTCGATAGATATCGTAAAGTAAATACTTTAAACAAATAAATAAATAAAAATAAAAGAAAAAAAAAACAGTGAATTTTGGATCTGAAAAAAAATTTAAAAGCAGAAATTTATATAAAAAAATCTAAGGGGCAGGGCCAGTGGACGAGTAGGATTAACATTCGATAAACCTAGAAATACGATTAATAATCTAAAATCATAAATTGGACCAGTTCATCCATATTGAATGGCATAATTACAACTGATTTTCTGACCTTATTTATTACAAGAAAAAAAAACATCTTGAAGATCAGCCTCAATAATTATTAGTAATTCTCCTGATCCCCCTAATTTTATATAATTTTAGAATACGACATATTTTGAAAAATATTTTAATATATATATATATATAAAGAAGAAATCACCTATTGCTACACATCGTTAGAGTAGATTAAAGATAATTGAGTTTAATTGAGCTCCGAACAGACCTATTTTTAAGAGAACTTGTTCAGTTTGGACAGGGAAATCGCCTCTCGGCTTTCTTTGGGTTCTCCGACCGGGCTCAGCAGCCGATCCTCATCACGATCACTCAACTTGCATGAAAAGCCCTCTGGGCAGACAGATAGGGGCCCAAAAATCAACATCAGCGGTCAGGATTAGATTCTATCATCAAATACAATGGAACTAAAAAAATATATTAAGCAAAAAACTCTTTAAAAAACATAGTTTGATTTCAAAAAAATGGAAAATAAATTTTTCTTTAACCTCCACAAAATTTCGATACTCACAGGAATAAAAATAAAAAAAAAGATGGTGTTTATTTTACGTTTTAAGAAAAAATCAATGAGAGTATTATAGTCTGCTTGGTACAAATAAACATACACCTATCTATCTATACATATCATATAATCGGCTTGCGCGACGTGATTTTTTAATTTTTAAACCCACTAATACTTCATGATAAATAAAATTTATTAAAATTAGGAAATTTTAATTATTATTTTAAAACCCACTACAGAGTCCAGGGAGCGTAGCCTGGCCTACAGATTATGTATACAAAATTTGGTTGAGATTGGCCAAAGGGCTAGAATTTTCATTTTTGACCCCCCCTCCCCTCGCTCCATTTTGAGTAGTTAGATTTGGCATTTCTAGCCTTCTGGGAGCCCACAGTATATGTAGGTATACAAAATTTGCTTGAGTTTGGCTCAAAGGGCTAGAATTTTCATTTTTGTTCCCGTTCCCCATTTTGGATAGTTAATTTATGCATTTCTAGCCATCTGGGGGCCCACAGTATATGTATACAAAATTTGCTTGAGTTTGGTCCAAAGGGCTAGAATTTTTTGACTCCATTCTTCCATGTCTTCAGCAATGGCTACCAATAATAATCAAAAGGTCAACAATCCAATGTAGAATGGTTATTCCTCATAAATGTTTTTAATTTTTATATAATTTTATCATTTAAAAAAATGAATTTGAGTAAACAAAAAAAAAAAAAACAGACATTCCGTTGAATTGATAACCTTCTCTTTTTTAACCGACTTCAAAAAAAGGAGGAGGTTCTCAATTCGACTGATTTTTTTTGTGTCTATGTTACCTCATATCTTCGCGAATTGTGAACCGATTTTGATGATTTTTTTTGCATTGGGTTCAGTCTAGTTTCCGATTGGTCCCGTTTTTTTCATTGGTATTGGACCTTTTTTGATATGTTTGTTCAAACAACTTCTCTGTTTATGAACTGATTTTAATGATTCTTTTTTATTGGAAAGAGGGTGCCTTAGGAGTGGTCCCATATTAATTTGGTCAAGATATGATCAATGACGAAATAACGTAAATCTCCAATTCTTATGACCAAATAATCGAAATTATAATAAATAAAATCTTTTATAAAAAAAAATCTTAAAACCTTCATTTAAAACCCGCAAACGTTTCGAGAGAATTTCTATATTTATTTATGAATTGAATTTTATTATCATTTTCTGATTCATTCGCCCGACGCTTTCTCTTAGGAGATGCATGCAAGGTATTATATTATGTCACTTATTAATAACATCACTAAAAAGAGAAAAAAATAAATTTTTATAAAAAAAAAAAAACGACTTCAAAAAATTAAATGCAACAAATAAAATAATAATAACTTAAAAATCAGATAAAATACACTAAAAAAGATAAAATAATTATCTTATTTAGTTACAACTAAACGACGAAATATTAACATGAAATTACTTTTTGAAGTCGGCGCCAAACATATATATTTTATGAATCGCACTCGACGGATCTTACTTAGTAGATTTGGGGTACGCTCGCTTATATAGTTTGTTTAGCACCGACTTCAAAAGTAATTTCATGTTAATATTTCGTCGTTTAGTTGTAACTAAATAAGATAATTATTTTATACCTTTTAGTGTATTTTATTTGATTTTTAAGTTATTATTATTTTATTTTTTGCATTTGAATTTTTTGAAGTCGGTTTTATTTTTTTTATAATTTCAAAGTCTGTTAAAAACATGGGAATAGAATCAGCCAATCACAGATCTTTATTTAATTTAACCTTCATTTTAATTCTTAGAGGCTGATTTTCGTAAAATCACTTCTTAGCTGACATCTACGCCCTATAAAGAACACTCTATTCCAAATTTCAAGTTGATAGGTCTAGTAGTATTGGAGATATCGTGTTGAGTCAGTCGTCAGTGGTATTTCGATTTTATATATATAGGAGTTAAATTTATTTGCTTCAAGCAGAGGACACCCACATTGATTTTCTCTTATAATCAAATAATTATGTTACTCTCGGTAAAAAAAAAATCATTATTTTTATCTATTCGTATATAGGAATATCTAAACACGAGGAAAAATAATTTGCAAATATATTCTGGCTAACTAAAGGGGTGGTTTCTATTTACATTTTATATTTTTTCTCGAAAATTCCAACATTTTAATTTTGTTAGAATTATAATGAATACTAATTAATTAAATCAGTTTTGTTTGTTTATTTTTATTTATTTAATAAGTTTTTGAAAATGTATGGAATTCAATTTATAATGTACCAAATAAAAATAATTCTTTGTTTTTTTTCTCTTTCGACCTGTGTAATTTTTTTAAGCTCACTGAAGCCGAAATACTAAAATATTTATTATAATGTAAGTAGGGTGTCCAAAGACATAAGGAAGGATTTTTTTTCGGAAAATTATACACGCATACTCTCTTTTTTTTCTATTTGACCTCAAAAACGCAAATAATAAATATTATTGCGATTGGATAAAGATAACTAGTTGCCAAACATAAGATATGAAAATTTGTATTGAGTTAATATGGAAGGATCCCTGAACTCAGTGTTTATTTCCAGGTACGTCGTCAGCTCGCATTCGCCTTAGTCTACAAGTACTGACATGTTTCACTGCCAATCGGCACAGGTTGCCGTGGTTAGGCGTACACAAAATTTCATTTGACATCAAACATAAAAATTAAGAGGGTATGCGTAAGAAAAAGACCTTGATTTTTGTGGGACATTCTAATGTAGAGGTATCTCTATAGCGAATGATTGTTTTTTCTTATCATGGCAGGGCAGGGGCATAAAGATGTACCATATTTTGAAGAGGTATAAAAAATGAAAAAACTTTTAACTAGAAAAAAAAACTGAATATATTTTTGAAAAGAACATAAAATATTTTTTTTTAATGGGGGTGGTCAAAAATAAAAATCTAGTCTCTTTAGAACAAACTCCAACCAAATTTTGTATACATATTCTGTGGACCCCTAGAAGGCTAGGAAATGCAAAATCTAAACACCCAAAAATGGAGGGAGGGTTAAAAATGAAAAATTCTAGCCCCCTTCGACCAAGCTATATATACAAAATTTGGTTAAGTTCGGTCGAAAGTGCTAGAATTTTCGTTTTTTGACCCCCCCCCATTTTGGGGTGGTTGGGCGTTTGCATTTATATTCTTCTGGGGTCCACAGAATATGCCTAGAAAACTTGGTCGATTTTGGTCGAGAGGACTAGAATTTTCATTTTTGACGAACCCCTTACTTTTTTGTTTGATATAATGTTTAAAATATATTTTAAAAACAATTCAATTTACGTTCTTTTCAATAATGTATTTTCAGTTTTTTTCTAGTTAAATTTTTTCATTTTTTTATACCTTTTTCAAAATGTGGTATATCTTTATGCCCCACTCTCTATAATAAATTCAATGCTTAAACTTTCATTTGACATTTGGTATTAGATTTTGGCTATTAATTTTTAGAACAAAAAAGTATAATTACAAAAGATGTTCTGAATTTAAACCCTAAAGAAAGTTTATTCTAGTGCCAAAATGTTCTTATTTACAAAACAATAATCTGATAAAAAATTTTGGACATTCTAACATCAGAACTTTAGGTTGAAAAATGCAGGAAATGAGAAAAAATATATTGTTACGTATAGTTATATAAGATGTAGCTAATAAGTTGAAATTTGTCTCATAAGTTTGTATCAATGAACTGGAACTAGCGAATTCAAATTTCTAACATGAACCCATCGTGGCAGGAAAATTGTGCTAGATATGTGTTAGAAGGAGTAAGTCGAGGGGTGAACCGCGATTGGAATTAGGTGTACACCGTCTTTGGAATTATTTGGAATTACTTTGGAATTCATTAGATAATCTATTGTTATCTATTGTCTTCTACTTGGAAATGAAAGTGGAAGTGGACGTAGGTCTACACGATTTTAGGTCGCGGTTCACCCTCGGAGTAAGTATAGCAAGCTTCTGTGGTTTAAATATAACTACCTGAAGTAACTTCTTTATTTTTAATAAAAACAATAATAACTAGTTAAATGTAAGGATACTTTTAAATTTATTTATGAGTAAGTGAAGTATGTGTTTGTTTCTTTTCGAGATGAATAAAATTATAACTATATATGTTTTGAAGAACAATCCAAGGGTGTATTTTTTACTTTACTTTATATTAAATAACTCTTCTTTTGATTAATTAACTTCGATTAATAAAAAAAACGACAATAATTAAAAGGCATTTCCTTCAATAATCTCAAAGTAATTATGCCGTTGAAAAGAAATTTTAATTAATTTTCCCTTCAAAAATATCAACTGTGAAAGGTCGGGTTTATACATATACAGTATATTTGTTAGAGAAAACTTCAATTCGCTTTTCTATTTATATATACCTACCATGTAAGTATTTCAAAACCAGTTTATTTTCAACTTGATTCAGTAAATTTATTTCCATTCTGCTCGTGAGATGAAAAATTCAATTTTAATTTAATTTATATTAAATTTCCATGTTTAATATTCATGGAGAAATCAATGAGAGTGTCCTCTGCTTGATGCAAATAAACATGAACATAAAAAACAACATGTGAATATATATATATGTAAGTTCGAAACACCCACACATGAAGACGAGTGGGATGGGAAGACAAAGACAAACGAGGCCATAATAGAGAGACGTTTAAAACGCTCAAGTCAAATACAATTGTTAATACACAACTTAATTATTATATATTATATAAAATCACTTGTAGATTAATATCATTGTTAAAACTAAGTAAAGGACCTGAAATTTCGAGTTTCACATTTCAGGTAATTAATATAAAACTTATTGTAAATACTGTATATATTAATAAACACTTCACATTTCAGTGGAAGACGATTTTTATTACCTCGCACCCATCCCACTTATATATATATATATATATATGAATTATTATTAATTATTTTTTAAGTGTAAAGTATTATTTTAAGCTGTTATATTATAATATATTTTAGGTTGTGAATGAACCAGGGGTCGCGCCAAGACCCCTTTGCGCCGCGGTGCGAAATACCGATTGGCAGGCGCGCTGAGCCCTAATTACTGGGGCTACAACATTTTTTAACCTTTCAAGGTTTTTTTACAAAAAGAACTAATAGGGGGAATAATAAATTGTTTCAGCCATTTTTGAGATATTTCGATAATGCAAAGCACAAAAAAAACACTTTTTAATATGCTCTATTACAACATTTGATCACATCTTATGTATTATGTAGTAACGTAATAGGAGTCAATTTAAAAGAATTGAAAGATTTTTGTGCCGAGGGTAGCATAATTTTTATATATTGAAGGAGACAATAAAAGTAGTGTCTTCTGCTGGAATTATAAATTTTATTTATAACGAGACATAGTTTCGAGGGCTTTGCCCTCTTCATCAGTCACAATTGATTCAAAGGAAAAGCCCTCGAAACTATAGTCTCGTTATAAATAAAATTGATATTTCCAGCAGAAGACACACTGTTTTATTGTCTCCTTCAATTTAAAAGAAGAAAAATGTGAATCTTTTAAAATAAGAGACGCTTGTAGGTGAAGTCTTATCTGCTCCTTATTTCTTTTAGCTTAAAATTTGTATGTCTAATGAGCTAAAATTCGGTAGAAAATTTTGCATTAATAAACTGTTCACTTCAAACAAGTTTCAGCTTTCTAGCATAAACCTTTCTCTGATAAAAAAAATAGCCATTTGGTCGAAATTTGTGAAGAACTACCGAGTTGTAGAAAACTTTTCACTTTTCCTCCAATTATTTTTAATAGTACTGACCGTTTAATTGATGGAAGTAAAATATATATAGTATATATGTTGCAGTAAAAACCCGTTTTTAGTAAGAATAGGTTCTTACTAGTTAAAACGCGGTTTAACTGAATACCTTTGTGGCAACTAGAGTTTACTGATATTGGTTGAGTTTGGTTCAAAGGTCTAGAATCTTCATTTTTGACCTTCCGCCTCATTTTGGGTGTTTATTTTCAAATTTTTTAAACGAAAAATGTTAAAAATTACATCCTCTAGAACTTTAATTCTAATTTTTGACATTTTTATTTAAAATTTTTTGAAAATTAACACCCGAAATGAGCAGCGGAATGTCAAAAATGAAGAATCTAGCCCTTAGAACCAAACTCAACAAATATCGAGTAAACTCTAGTTGCCACAAAGGTATTCAGTGAAACGCGTTTTAACAAGTAAGATCCCGTTCTTACTAAAAACGGGTTTTTACTGCAACATATATATTTTATCTGAATTGTAATAATATTGTAATATTTTAAAACCTTTTCTTTTTTCTTCAATTTCAAAAATGATTGTAAATTTATTATTTTTATTTTTATTATTTTTTTTTTTTTTGAGTAAAATAACGAACAAGCGAACAACTGTTCCCCCATAAAACGAACCACACTCTCCCTATGATTTGAATATCTAGTCACTTCCTCTCAATTTATTACTGCCCTACACTTTGGGCGAAAGCAATCACCTCAGTGAACAATTTTCCAGGACGTTAGTGTGGAGATAACATTCTCTAAAGTAATAGCGAACGTTCGGGAGACCAAGCGTGGCACATAAAGATGAGCAAGACTCCTTTTCTTAATCTCATTACTCTAATTGTGTTACTCAATGTTTAAATCGTATATAGAGTTTGGTACTTGCTGTGGTTTTGACCACAGATGTGGAACCAATGACATTACGTGCGGGCTTTTAAATAAATCTGAATTTCTCTCAACCAAATATTGAATTCATTGGAAAAATCACGAGATACTGATATCGTTGACCCAACGCCCTTTTACTTACAAAAGAATATTTATTCAAATAATTCAATTTTTTTATAATATAATAATATAAGACGAAATAAAATCAATAAAGCCTCATTCGCGCGAAATACACGATTTTCAAACATAACACCCCTTCGAGATTGAACTTACTGATCGAATAAACGCATTCGCTAATTCTTTTATCCCTATGACTTCTAGAGACTGGAACTCGCTTCCCCCGTCCGACTTCCTGGTGACATACCATATAACCTTCCGTCTTTCAAGATCCGTTTCCACAGGTACCTTCAATTCCGAACCATTCACTAAAATTTCCTCTTCTTTTCACCATGAAGATATCCACTTTGGACTACAGAACAGAGGATGAACCTTTTTTGGTGCATTTCTTTTTATTTCATTAAAAAAATTATAAATAAATAAATAAAAGTTTTCATGTCTGGGAGAAAAAAACAAATCAAATATTTATTAAAAGCTAGTCGGGTACACTATACTGCCTAATACTAATATACTTATATACAGGGTGAGGCATAAAAATCTATCACATTTTGAAGAGGTATAAAAAATGAAAAAATTTAAATAGAAAAAAACTGAATATATTTTTGAAAAGAACATAAATATATATATTTTTTTTAATTTATTTTAAGCATTATATCATACGGAAAAAGAGGGGAGGGGGTCAAAAATGAAAAGTTCTAGCCCTTTTGACCAAACTCAACAAAATTTTGTATACCTATTATGCGGACTTCTGAAGGCTAAAAATGCAAAAACTAACCACCCAAAATGGGAGGGGGAGAGTATAAAAAATGAAAATTCTGCCCCTTTCGACCAAACTATGTATACAAAATTTGGTTGAATTTGGTCAAAAAGGGCTAGAATTTTAATTTTTGACCCTCCGCCCTATTTTGGGTGGTTAGTTTTTGCATTTCTATCCTTTTTGGGGCCACAACACATATATACAATAATTGGTTGAGTTTGGTCGAAAGAGACAAAATTTTCATTTTTGACCAAGCCCCCTTTTTTGTATGATAATGTTTAAAACACATTAAAAAAAAACATTTATGTTCTTTTCAAAAATATATTCATTTTTTTCTAGTTACATTTTTTCATTTTTTATACATCTTCAAGATGATTAACAGATTCTTATTTAAACCCAGTTCAAGCCACAGGGTATAAACTTAGAATTATCCCAACCTCATGAAAAGCACCCTCCCCAAGCATATTTAATTTACTTTTATTTGCACCAAGAAGAGGACAACCTCATTGATATCTAATTATGTATTTATATTCATTTATATATAGTATGTTTATTTGCATCAAGGTGAAGACACCCTCATTGATTTCCTTTTATAAAAGTATTAATTTCGGATTGAACTAAACTCCCTGGTCACCCGCGGCGGGATTCCGAATGATAGAGAAATGGCTACTAAATTCATTAAAAGAGAGATGCGGATATTAATAACCACATTAACATGATTTTCTAATAATTCTCAAAATTTTTAATCTTATTAAATCTCTTATATAAAGAGAGAATCAATTAATTAGTAAGAAATAAAGAGAACTTGAACAAAAGTAGGATCAGCAAAAAGTGAGAGAACAAATTAATCCGCTGGCTGGTCATTAAATTTCTCAGCATGCTGGGTGTCCTTCGTTTGTTCAGGATTCGATTCGAGACGCAACCAAGACAGAGGAATGGTCGATACTTTGATTCCACAAATGCACTCATTCAGTCAATTAAGCAAAACTTAAGATGGAGAACACCTAATTAGAACAACGAAATTTATTATGGAAACACCTAAGAGAAAATTATCAACTACAACTTTTTTAATGAGATTTTAGTTTCATAAAGCTGTCTAATACACTGGCTCCTAACTTAGGGGTATTTACCCCAAGGAGGTAAAATAGATACTTGAAGGGGGTAATCAAACTAATCTTATTATATTAAACGAGCGATTCTTGTATATATATACCGTATATATATAGTACCTGGAGGCACCGAGCGATGATTCCTTCAGTTAAAAGCTTTATTTTAATATTATTTTTAATTTGAAATTCAGATAAAAATGTCGATTTTTATTTGAGAGCCGTTTTCAAATTAAAAAAATACAAAAATATATAAATATTCTCCCACTGTACCCCCCTCCACTCACCTCCACCCTGCTCGACCCCACCCCCGGATCCCCCACCACTGCACATGTTTTGATTCAACCATATGATTCATTTTTATTCATCCAATCTATATAATAAAAATGAATTTCTTTTTCTTTTGTAAGCGCAGATCTCTCAAATGCCTGGGCCGATTTGGCTAATTTTTTTTTAAAATGTTCGTAATAGTCCATTTCAGGTTAATATGTAAAAAAAATCCGAAAAGTTGCCCGGAAAATTGGAAAATTCACGGAAAACTGAAACCAAATCTGAATTGCCAACATAGCTTGCCAAACAATAAAATAACTAAATAGCAAACTAACTTTGTGTTGGCAGCCCTATCTGTCAGATTTTTGAATTGTCATTTATTCTTAAAAGAGATCTAACCACATTATCGTTGAAGAAGAATTTAATAATGCAACAAAGATTTAAAAAAACTATCTATTTTTTTTAAAGTACATTTAAAAACAAAAATAAAAAAATAAAGTGCAACGGATCGTTGCTAAACTTTATCCAATGTACTATCTTATTCTAAAATAAAGTACTTTAAAATATAATTTTACAAAAAACTATATTTGACCTTTTTTGTGGTCCTCAAGGTACAAGGTACTTAATTACAATGAATTTTAAATCACACAAATATTAATTTGACAATTTAATTGATGAACTCAAAAATTGTTATTTAATTAAATAAACTGCAACGGATCGTTGCTAAACTTTATCCAAATTCATTTGAAATATTAATATGTTTATTCCTTTATTATTAATCAGATATCACTTGCAATTTGCAGTTCATGTTGACCATGCGCGGATCCAGGGGGGGGGCGATGGGGTGACCGCCACCCCCCTCAAAGCATTGTAGATCAACATTTTTTATGTTTATTTTTTTTTTTTTATATAACATTAAATTTTAAAATTGAAGAAAATAAAGTTCTATGTGGGGGGGGGGCGTCTTTGACCCCCCACCCCGCTTGGACAATTCGAGCGCGACACACTTCCGAGATCAAAAGTAGATCTTATATACCGGCGACCGCCCCCCCCCCCCCAAATCAGAGGTCTGGATCCGCGCCTGATGTTGACTTTATTTCAAAAATAATGATCGATTCTCATTTAACAGTCGAGGAATAACCATTCTACATTCGATTTTTGACGATTCGGTTTTTATTGGTAGCCATTGGTGAAGACATGGAGGAATCGACTTAAAATCAAAAATAGCAATCGATTCTTATCTAATACTTGAGGAATAATAATTCTACATTAGATTTTTGACCCTTCGATTATTATTGGTAACCATTGCTGAAGACATGGAGGAATCGACTTAAAATCAAAAATAGCAATCGATTCTTATCTAATACTAGAGGAATAACAATTCTACATTAGATTTTTGACCCTTCGATTATTATTGGTAACCATTGCTGAAGACATGGAGGAATCGACTTAAAAATCAAAAATAGCAATCGATTCTTATCTAATACTAGAGGAATAACAATTCTACATTAGATTTTTGACCCTTCGATTATTATTAGTAACCATTGCTGAAGACATGGAGGAATCGACTTAAAATCAAAAATAGCAATCGATTCTTATCTAATACTAGAGGAATAACAATTCTACATTAGATTTTTGACCCTTCGATTATTATTAGTAACCATTGCTGAAGACATGGAGGAATCGACTTAAAATCAAAAATAACGATCGATTCTTATCTAATACTAGAGGAATAACCTGATTGCATTCCATTTTTGATGTTTTGACTATTAATGGCAACCTCTACTGAAAACGTGGAAGAATCGACTTAAAATCAATAAGACTAAATTCTTTTATGATAAACAACTCAAGCTTGAGAATAAGAGAATTTTTTCTAAATAGAGATTTTTAATACATTTTAAATATTTGTTTCATCTTATTTGTTATGACTGTATATTACAGTTAAATAGAATCTCAAATTATATCTATTTAAAACTTTAAAATAAAACAATTATATTTATTCTCTGTTACTAATAAAACATCAATAATGCAGCCACGTGGGGGTCCAGGGGGCGAAGCCCCCTGAGCTAGAAAAGGCCTCGCCGAAGGCGGGCCTTGAAGCTAGTTGTTAATAAATAAAACCTATCAAAATGTGTTGTTTTTTAAGAAAATTGAGACCTGCTTATGCGAAATATATTTTTAAATAAATTCTTGATTATTTTTAATTCTATTAAATAAATTAAGTTCTTTATAAAAACAATTATAAAACGTTTATTAATATTTCTAACGTTTAGGGAGAACAAAATATGTTAAAATCCACAATCACAATACTTCTTCAAGGCCTTTGAGAATAAAGGATTAACCCGACCCATTGTCTGCCTGGGTACAAAAAGAAAAGAGTAACCTTTTGTAAAACCCTAAGAATGGGATTTGTCTACCTGAGAATAATTAATTTGATTACGAAAAAACCCATCAAAAACAATTTTTCGAAGATGAGACCGTGACAGATCGAATTGTCACCCCAAAAACCCCCAACCCGTGAATTTCATCAAAATCGGTAGAGTCGTTTTCAAAATAGAACCAAGATACAAATATATATACAAACAAATAAATATACAATTTTTGCTCGTTTAATAAGAGTAGATATAGAATCGGTTTCTCGAAAACGGCTCTAACGATTTCTCGAAAAATTGGTGTATTTATCAAGTATTAGAGTTATTAGTCGTGTTTAAATTTTAATCAGATTGAAATAAAGGAAGGCGGTGTAAATTAGTCATGTCGAAACATAAATATTTTAATCGTTCACATCTCGTCTTCGGAAAGTCGCAGAGGCTTGAAATTTGAAACTTAAGCTATTTAGAGGCTACAAGAAGTACCACAAGATTTTGGCTAAAATAAAAGTATCGGAAGTTGATGTTTTTGAATGTACCCCCTGCGTTTCGCAAAAAAAAATCTCACAGGGTAGCCAATTGGCCCGGATTGAAAATTTTTTCACTCGGGTTCGTTTCTCGAATAGGTAAAAACGACCTTATTTTAACATATAATTAAAAATCATCCATTCCATCTCGGATCTAATAGATAACGATCTTTGTGAATTTCCTTAGAAATTCGAAGTCTATTTTTATTGGCAATTTTAACTTTTACTATAATATATGAGATTTATCAATTAACATATTTTCCGAGAAGTGTAAACATAAGAGTCAATCTACAAAATTGAATAACATTTAGGGAAAGCGGTGTTGGTTATAGTGAAACATATTAAAAACATGAGTTTTTTTGACGGGTTATAGTAGTAGTGTTTCACAAAGAGGAAATAAAAATTAATTTTTTTTTAATTATATTTTGCAGATTTTTTAAATTTTTAAATTTTAAATAGAGAACATCTGACCTGTAATATCAACCTTCAGGGATCACTAATTGAGCAAGTCCCTAAATTCAATTATCTGGGAGTTGAAATATCCAGCAATAGGGACTTGAATCTAGAAGCTAAGCACCAAATATTAAAAGGACGCGTATAGCCGGATGCCTTAATAATGTCATATGGATGAATAAACATATGTCCGTGGAAAGTAAAACCAAAATCTTCAAGACGTGTGTGAGACCTGTCTTAACATACCGAATTGAAGCGAGAGCGGACACAACAGTGACACAACAACTACTCCAGACGGCAGAAATGAGGGTCATCAGAGCAATACAAGGGAAAACATTGTTGGATAAATTGAGAAACGAAGACCTTAGAGCAACATGTGGGATTCAGAACATCGTAGACTGGGTCAGGATGCGCAGAAGAGAATGGGCAGCGCATGTGGAACGTATGGACGAAAGCAGGCTGCCGAAAATCGTCACGAGAAACCGTCCTGACGGCAAGAGAAACAGAGGAAGACCGAAGAAACGTTGGGCAGAAAGTTGAAGGACGGAACTCTTCCTTGGGAGAAAACAGGCTACCTAGCCTAAAAAGAAGATGAAGAAGAAGAAGAAGAAGAAGATTTTTTATTTATCTCTATACATATTTCGCGTTACGAGCCCTTCAGGTTTAACAAAAGACTAAACGCAGGAGTTTTTTGACGGGTTATAGTGTTGTTTCACAAAAGAAGAAATAAAAATTCAAAAAAAAATATATTTTTTTTTAAATTATATTTTGGAGATTTTTTATTTAAAGACTTTTTGTTAAACCTCCTGAAGAAGGGCTCGTAACCCGAAATATGTATAGAGATAAATAAAAAATCTCCAAAATAAAATTAAAATTTTTTTTTTAATTTTTATTTCCTTTTGTGAAACACCACTATAACCCGTCAAAAACTCCTGTACAAAATTTAATATAAAATATTTTGAAATATTATTTAATATATCACTTAAAAAAATTTTCCTCATGCAAAAAAAAATTGGTTACATGCCCGCAATAATATCATTTAAAATTTTGTTAAGCTCTCTCGATGGGGATGGAAATTTTTATATATTTCTTCTGCAAATCGAACGGGCATGTTTTTTCTAATTCCTTATTATAAAAATAAATAAAATTTTGAAATCAAGCGAAAAACATTTCGTGGAAAATGATAAGCGCCTGGGCGGGCGGCCGAGCTGCGTTAGGCTTCAATCTTCTGTGGAGAGTGAGTACGAGTGGATGGGTGACAACGCCATTCTTCCAACTTCTTCTCCAGGTAATAATCCTTTCACTTACTTTCTCCATTAATATCATATATTCCAAACCAATCTTTATGCTATCAATTCTTTATTAAATTAAAGTGTATTTTATTTTACATAAATTCAGTTTTTTTTTATTTTTAAATAATTGGCTTCGGGAACTAGATACCTATTTAGCCGAAATTCAGGTTTATTTAAACATAAATTTTTGCCTCCAAGCCAAAAGCTGATATTTTGAAAGTTTTTTAATTTGATGAATTGAAATTTTTTAATTCAAATTAAAAATAAATTGATCTGTACAACATACGATATTCACTTTGTTTCTCGTCTTTAATTAGAAATCAGAAATTCAATATTATATGAATGCAGAATATATTATACAGATTGAATTAACCAATAAGTAAAATAAGCACGTATTTAGAGGGCATCAAGAGAAGGTGGCTCCACAGAAATTTACTTAATTCCACTATCAAGTAAGCTAGGCTCGCACTTGCCCGTAGTAGGACTACATTCAACTCCAAAGCTTGAAATAAGGCGTAATCGACTAGCTCCAAAGAGAATCATAATACAGATGAAGATTTTCTGAATTTTTTATTCTAAAGACATATTATCATATGATAGCGGAGATCCCGATTAATGACACATAACCTAATTTTCATTTTGAGGGATCTATTTTTATTTAAATCACAATTAACACACGTCTGCAATGTAAATAATTGTATGTGATCCTTATAGATTTCGGTCGATGAATCTAAAAATAAATAAGACACATCACATTTTTTATAAAGCAAAAATAAATTACGGCAAGATTACATATAGAGCTAGGGCGCTAGAGGTGCTCCTTATTTTGGATATTTTCGAATATTTACGCGACAGGGGCTCATATGGTTCTGTAATAAATAAAGAAAATATATCTCCCAAGTTTCAAAAGTTCAATTTAATAAATAATTACAAATATTATTATATATTAAAATTAGCAAATTTAATTAATATGATAGCTGGTTCAAAAAATTGTCATTTAAATAAAAAAATAATTAGAGGTATTGAAGAAGGTGAGGTCGAATTTAATGCTGAATTGATGGAAAGGCTGTCCAAAGATAAAGAAAACTACTAATTCTGATTAAATTGAATTGAATTGGTATTGAATTTTTGACGTTCCGATTATTATAGATAACAATTGGTGAAGACATGGAAGAATCGATTTAATACCAAGTCTCACTTTTGGGAAAAAAAATGTTGATAAGTTTTTTAATGAAACTAATTATTAACAGGTGGCTGAATCAAAAACTAACACATGCATTACCGAGAATCGCTCGGTGTTCCAGCTACTGTATATATAAATAAAAAATATAATTTTTATTTTATCCAAAACATGGATGTCGAATATGTGCCATTTTAACATTGTTCGTGCATATAAATCTGAGCTCTAAGCTCTAATTATATTACATTATTAATAAAGTATTGATTTATGTTCTCGTTCATCTAATCGTTTATTTGAGCGCAGGTAGAACAGAATATCGAAAACCACACTTTCTTTATCGTTCCCCAGGATAATAAAATTTTAATTTTAATTGGCAGATTCAATGAATAAGCAAATAACTAGCATTAATGTATCTCATTTGGGGTTGTTTGCTGCTCCTCACAGCTCCTGTCGTGGCCAGGCAGCTTGTAAAACAGGCTCGGTTCATTTCACTTTTTTCCATTGAAAAAATCTAATTTGGCAGATTGTTTTTTTCATTATTTTCTATTATTGCTTAGAATAGAAAATTGGGTGCAAAATGGAAAACTTTTTTAAGAGTCGGTAAGTTCACTGAGAATTTTAGTGGTTTGGCATATTTTACTCAGCGAATGGTTTGAGATAAAAACTTGAAACTTGACAGAGAGATAGAGTTTATATATAAAGTGCCTGGAGCACCGAGCTATGCTCGGTAACTTTTTGCCTCTAAATAGCTTAAGTTTCAGATTTCAAGGCTCTGCTTACTCGGGGTAGCCCAAAAAGACCCGGAGACGCTGCCGGGAGATGTAGGCAGAGTTTTCTGTTCTGTATGAGCGTTCGAGTTCTCTGGAATTCTCTAGCTGTGAGATAGGGTTTGGAATGCGTACCAAAAATGAAATATGAAAGATTAAAATATTTTTTTGCGACATGACTAATTTACACCCCCAAACTATATATGACCTTTTTTGTGGTCCTCAAGGTACTTAATTACAATGAATTTTAAATCCCACAAATATTAATTTGACAATTTAATTGATGAACTCAAAAATTGTTATTTAATTAAATAAACTGGAATGGATCGTTGCTAAACTTTATCCAAATTCATTTGAAATATTAATATGTTTATTCCTTTATTATTAATCAGATATCACTTGCTATTTGCAGTTCATGTTAACCATGCGCGGATCCAGGGGGGGGGATAGGGCGACCGCCCCCCCCAAAGCATTGGAGATCAACAATTTTTATATGTTTATTTAATCTTTTTTTATATAACATTAAATTTTAAAATTGAAGAAAATAAAGTTCTATGTGGGGCAGGTCTCTGACCCCCCCCCTCGCTTGGACAATTCGACGGCGACACACTTCCGAGATCAAAAGTAGATCTTATATACCGGCGACTGCGCCCCCCACCCCCAAATCAGAGGTCTGGATCCGCGCCTGATGTTGACTTTATTTCAAAAATAATGATCGATTCTCATTTAACAGTTGAGGAATAACCATTCTACATTCGATTTTTGACGTTTCGGTTTTTATTGGTAGCCATTGGTGAAGACATGGAGGAATCGACTTAAAATCAAAAATAGCAATCGATTCTTATCTAATACTTGAGGAATAACAATTCTACATTAGATTTTTGACCCTTCGATTATTATTGGTAGCCATTGCTGAAGACATGGAGGAATCGACTTAAAATCAAAAATACCAATCGATTCTTATCTAATACTTGAGGAATAACAATTCTACATTAGATTGAGGAATAACAATTCTACATTAGATTATTGACCCTTCGATTATTATTGGTAACCATTGCTGAAGAAATGGAGGAATCGACTTAAAATCAAAAATACCAATCGATTCTTATCTAATACTTGAGGAATAACAATTCTACATTAGATTGAGGAATAACA
The DNA here is from genome assembly GCA_024734495.1 of Forficula auricularia. Lineage (NCBI taxonomy): Eukaryota > Metazoa > Arthropoda > Insecta > Dermaptera > Forficulidae > Forficula > Forficula auricularia. The sequence continues at coordinate 29,140,493 of JALMQS010000128.1, read as the reverse complement.
ATTCTACATTAGATTATTGACCCTTCGATTATTATTGGTAACCATTGCTGAAGAAATGGAGGAATCGACTTAAAATCAAAAATACCAATCGATTCTTATCTAATACTAGAGGAATAACAATTCTACATTAGATATTTGACCCTTCGATTATTATTAGTAACCATTGCTGAAGACATGGAGGAATCGACTTAAAATCAAAAATAGCAATCGATTCTTATCTAATACTAGAGGAATAACAATTCTACATTAGATTTTTGACCCTTCGAGGTATTATTGGTAACCATTGCTGAAGACATGGAGGAATCGACTTAAAATCAAAAATACCAATCGATTCTTATCTAATACTGAAGGAATAACAATTCTACATTAGATTTTTGACACTTCGATTACCTATCGGTAGCCGTTGCTGAAGGCAGGCCTTGAAGCTAGATATATATATAAATAAATACAAAATTAGCAGATTTGCTCCTAGAGGGTAAGAAATGATCATTTCTGTTGTGAACGGTGATCAATATAGGTGCCAAACAAGTCAGTAAGTTGAGCGTGAATTCTCCATTTATAGTGAAATAATATAGTCGAAAAATTATTACCAAAGAGCGTCGATAATCCGGACGTCAAAAATCTGGACCGTCGATAATCCGGATTCAATTCCGATGAAAAAAGTTGAAGTGAAAACATACATACATATTTGTCAAACAAAAGCGTTGATGCGACAGACTGGGCGGGGTCTGACAATGTATAAACTGTACAATTTCCTGTAAATACTTATGTGTGTATATATTGTATATTTATATGTATATTCTTTATTAAAATACATTATAAGTTCATATTAATTAATGGTTTTATTTATCTGCTCCTATTATTTAACCAATAAGGTGAATTATTAACGATTTTAGCAAGTTTTCTTTTTGTTATGAACTCAAACGACCTTTTTTTTGGTTCTTTTCGAAAATCCGGACATTTTGATAATTCTGACAGGGTCCGGTCACAATTAATCCGGATTATCGTTGCTCTACTGTTTTATTTAATTTATTTGGCCTGAAGAAAGAAAGAGCACAACCCATTTGGTCATTTTAATAAAGTTATCAAAGTGCACAGCAGGCCAAGTTCGTGCATTGTCTTATTAAAAATAAATTATTTTTCATGAAACTTTGCTGTTACCCATTCTGCCGTTAGGTAAATGAACTAAATTCATGACCAGCCAAGTTTCATGAAAATAATTTTAATTAAAAATTTAGAATTCATAAATTTAGATTGTCATTCAAAATGGAAAGAATGCATTTTAAGTCAATGTACTATTTTCTGAACTTATTATTCTTGTTGTTAGAGCTAATATTCTTGACGAATTTAACTTGGTTGCACACTAGATTTCACTACTTTTTCGAACTTGGCCTGTTTTTTCACAAAATGTTTTGGGTGTGATTATATTTACATAATTCTATAAAATTAGTGAATATAAAACAAAATAATACAATAAATTTATATTTAAAATAGACTCAAATAATGAAATTAAATATAATAGTATTACAATTACTAGCTTAAATAAATCTAAGTGAAGAAAAAAACTAAAATTATTAAATTCCTCTAGAATTTATGAATATCTTTATCTACCAGTAAAAATTACATGTTTATTTATTTATAATTTTTTGTTTTTTTTTCAATGTATGTATCAGTGAACGACTTTCACTTGCATCCTATCCTAGCTACACGACTAATCAAAAGCTTCCTCATAGTGTTTGATAGACATAAAAAAATATAAATTGCAGAACTCGAAATACTTGATAAGCACTGCGATTTTTCAAAAATTATATGAAACGTTTTTGAAAAGAACAAACACCCCGATTTCCAAGTAATAGATAAGTCGATTTGGACCATAAGTTTAGCATACTCTGTCTCTCCCTGATTCCTAGCTTAAGTTTTAATTTTTTTTGCTTTCTGACTTAATGCTGATGCTGAGATTAGTATAGCAGTGTATACACACACAGCCTATTGAAGTTTCCAGTGATTTTTGACCCGCAAAACCTTTATTTTTCTAAACTCCGTTTCTATATCTTAAAGGAATTTAAAATGATACTATTTTTTATTTTATTTTATAGTTTTGAAGAAAGAAATCTTCGAAAATTGCACCTCCTGAAAGTTAACACAATAGTTTCGTGCTTCGCTGTATAAGTGAATTGGTAATATAAGGTAGTTCTTTCACAAATGCAAAAATTCAAGAAGTCTTTGAAACTTGGAATATAAGTCATTAAAAGCATAATACACACACTGTTAAAATTTGAAGACGATTTACCACACCAAACATGAAATAATTGCAATTAAAAATGAAATTTTGTGCATATGGTAGCATGGGAAAGGATGAGAAAATGATCATTATTTTATTTTTTTTCATTGAACGACTTTTACCATCTTGATGAAAAATTAATATTTGTTAGAATAATATATTCTGAGTAACTTAAAAAAGAATTGAAAGTATTTACCTCTTAGTTTTGAGATAAAAAATAAAACAAAAACATACTTGGGCGATTATTTTTAGTGGAGGGGATATAAGAACAGTCGATTGGAAACAATCCATTCATAAAGAGAATATAGTAGTGTGAGAAGTACAGTCACGTTAAAAAAACATAACCTAAAATTTCAGCCCCGTTCATATTTATAGAGTGGTTACGAGGCTGAAACTTTTTGTGTGGATTGTCGCGAAAGAACTACCTTAAATTAGAATAGTGGAATAATGGGTCTCTATTAACTACAAAATTTAAATGGTGTGTTTAAATAAGGGATTCAATAATAGAGGGTATGGGTTTAGATATGCTTCAGATATCGGACTCCTCAAAAATGTATAAAGATGGACAAAATGACTATTAATATTGAAGGCCAACATTTTTATAAAACAATAAACTATTCAGGATACATCCACAAACACATTTTTTATAACTATTTCCTATGAGTGAGGTTCTCGAAGTTTCTCTTTTGTAATTTCTCTCTCTCTCTCTTGCCCTTTATATATCAAACATTCTATCACTTTTATGCCCTCGATAATCGGCTTAAAGGATTTTATAACAATGATTCTATTTTGGATCTAAACAGATTGAATATTTTATTTTTTATTTATTTTTACTATAACCAAAAAGGAATAATATAACTACGATAAGACTAGGCCGCCCATTTAATACACACACACTCACAAACACAAACAAACACACCAACTTATTTTCGAAGAGGTTAATCCTTTCTTTTCAAGTTTAAGTGATAGGATTTGTGGTTGTCGTATTTCTGTGATGAAAATTTTAAGAGCTTCGAAGGAGTTCATCATAATTCTATTGAAAATAGAACATGTTAGAGATTTTCTCAAATTTTAGTTTAAATTGAAAGTAATGGAAGGTAGCCTAGGGGTAGTGAGGAAAGAAAAAATAACACATATCCAAATTATGTATAATTTATTGGATTCTTCCGTCCTTTCCCTTCAAACCGACGTTTCGAAGGGATTTTTCTCTCTTCAGGGTTTCCAAGGGGTCAATGAAGGAAACAAATAAAATGCTTCCTCTCCCCTCCACATCGGTGTTTAAAACATTTTCTTCCTTCGTAGAAGCAGAGAAAAACAATTTTTTTTTCTTCTTTTTCTTAATTATCAAAGAAGAAGAAAAATTGTTTTTCTATGCTTCTGCTAAGGAAAAAAAAGTTTTAAACACTGCTGTGGAGAGAGGAAGGAAGCATTTTATTTGTTTCCTTCATTGACCCCTTGAAACCCTGAAGAAGGAGGGAAGAATCCTCCGAAACGTTGGTTTGAAGGGAAAGGAGGAAGAATTTAATAAATTACACCTTATTTGGATATGTGTTAATTTTTTCTTTCGTCACTACCCCTACGGGCTGCCTTCCATTACTTTCAATTAAAAGTTCTACCAGTCTGTCTCTCCCAGAGAAAATTTCGTGCAAATTTAGTTTAAATATTTATGAAATATTATTAGGCCAACATCTTATTATATTAAACGAGCAATTCTATATATATATATATATATAGAATCGGTTTCTCGAAAACTGCTCTAACGATTTGATAAAGATAAAAGTAAATTAATATATGCAATATTCATTTACTATGAGTTAAAATTTCTTGGTCACTTGTTTCACATTTATTTAAAATGAAACAAGTGACCTAGAAATCTTAACTCATAGTAAATGAATATTGCATATAATATTTATTTACTTTTTATATTTATTAAAGATGTTTCACCTTGCACCAACACCACAATCTCTATTAATTATTTCTAACGATTTGGGTGAAATTCACGGATTAGGGGCTTTTTGGTTTGACATTTCGATCTGTCACGGTTTCATCTTCGGCTGAGTTGTTTTTGATTGGTTTTTTGTTAATTGAAATAATTATTCACAGGTGGTTGTCTCGATAAAAATGTGTAATAACATTTTTTATTAAATTTCCTTTTAAAAATTTATTGGTTTTTTTCAATTTTAAATTCTACAAAAATACCATTACAAATATTATTATTTATTAAAATTAGGGAATTTAATTAATTAGAGGTATTTTTCTATTTCTATAGAATAATTTATTAGAATATCAATTTCATTCTCTTAAAAAATTCGACAATTCGAAGGATCGTGCCTCCTTCTTCAGGATTTAAAAGGGTCAACGAAAGAACCTCCGTGTATATTAATATTATTTTTAATTACTATTACATTCAAAACTTTTTGGCCAGTGATAGGTCTTGATGATGGCCATAGCTGGTGTAAACGTTGGAAAATAAATTAAATTTTATTTTATACTGCCTACGAATAAAAATAGACCTTTTTACCTGAATTTACAATTGATAATATATTTAACTAAAGCAAAAAATTACCGAGCATCGCTCTGTGTTCTAGGTACTTTAGATAAAGAAGCAAGCCTTTCGAAACATTTTTCATATTTTTCCATGTCTTAGAAAAAAAGCAATTATTATATTTTTCTTTGCTTTTGAATTATGTATCCTATTCTTTTTTTTTTTTGAAAATTTGTTTGTTCTTCGTTGGAGAAAAATTTCAATTATTATTTCCATTACCCAATAAATATGGTAATAATAAAAAATTTATTTCGTGAAAAAATTTAAATTTTACAGCTCTTTACGCCTCAAAGTCCGCTGAGTTCAAAATAGTGTTTTTTCGAAAATGCGGGATTCTCACACGAACTTCGTGAGATTTACCATGACCACATCTCGCTCTTTAATACGGCCACGACCAGGAGTTCCCCGGAGAAACATCTGAAGTGATAGTCCCTCCCTGCAAGAATTAGAAATTAGAAATTTATTGATTTGATTCTGCCTTTCCCTATTTGGGTTTAAGGCTTATCCTCCCTGTATTTATATTATATTTATTTATGTTTTGATGTATGAACAATAGGTTCGAATAAGTGGATCGTACTCTTTTTAATATTCACCGAAAAAAAAGTTTACTTGTGTGTGTAACTAAAATACTAGAGACTGTTGAAGTTGAAGCTATAATTATAAAAATATGAATTTAGAGGTTTTTATTTGTTCTTAGGGTACTTTATCTATAACCGATTTTGATATTTTCGAAATCGTTAAAAAATAGCTATATCGATTTTGAAAAAAATAAATAATTGAACAGAAGATTTTATCGGCTACAAAAAAGTTTCTATTAATAATTTCCATAAAAAACAAGTTTCGGAAATATTCATTATTTATTTCGAAAAAAAAACGTTGACCAGGGACCAATATCCTGAGTGGGAATTTATTAGATCAGGGGTGTCCAACCTTTTGGCTTACACGGGCCACATTTGAAAAAAAAAATTGTCACGGATCTGCGGACAAAATATTAAAACTTCTATTGATATATGTTATTCAAAAAGATATTTGAATAATGCAGAAATAGAGAAAGTTAATATTCTTAGCCCGCAGAGCTTCCGCACTATTTGACTTTTCGTAAATTTTTACACTTGAAAATAGCTTTCTTGTATATGCAAATCATCATGCCTAGGTGCATACTTACAAAAAATGATATCATGTATTAGTATTTGTTTATATTTTTACTGGCTAGATAATTAATAAAAATTCTAAAAAAGAGAAAATTTTTCTTTTAGATCGGTATCTAATTTTGTTTTAGAACATTCAATCAGAAAGTTTCCAAGTAGAAAATTTATTTTTAATGAAAATGGTGTTGAAAATAGACAAAAATGATGATTATTTTTTCGGAAATCTTGAAATCTAGTTCCAGATTCAGAAATATAAAATTAGCACTTTTATTTTTCGAAAACTTCACAGTAGATTTTCAGATTTTTATTTTAGAGAAAAAAAATTATTAGGCCAAATTGTTGTCTTTTCAGTATTTATATATAAATTTCAATGTTTTCAAGGAATTTTATAACTTTATACTCGTCCACGGGTTGGACAGCCCTGGTTTAAATCGAATGGGATTAAAGAAGGATATGAGGAATGATAATTTTTTTTTTAAAAGGGTCACGGATATAATAATCCCTGATTATCCATTTTCTATTGACATGTAAGAACGTGCAAAGATCTAAAAGACAAGTCCTGACAAGTTTTAGTTTAGAACAGGAATTATCAATTAATAAAGTAAAGGGAGTGTAGTTTCACAGTGAATGAAATAAACCTCAGATTTTTATTTCATTCACTGTGAACTATACTCCCTTTACTTCATTAATTAATATCATATTTCACCTAAAACCTACACCACTTTCCCTAAGTAAACAGAAATTATCAATTAATTGTGATTGTTCTAGAAAACCCCAATTCCTTGTCTCCTTGTAATAGAAAGATAACTTATAGACTTGGTTAATGTATAGCATACAAATTGTATAGCATACAAATGTATAGCATACAAATTACTGAAATAATAAATATTTTAGAAAATGAAAATATGAGAAGAAAATGTAATTATTTTTTTATCTTATATAGGTGAGCTTATAATTTTGCTTTTAGTGAATTTTATTCTTGAAAAAGCTTCATGTATTGTACAAATGTACATTCAAATTTCTAAAAAAGGAATAAATATATCTCTACATATAAATCTCAAAAAAGTGGATGATTGGGCTACACTCATTGCAATGCTGGGCCACGGGTTGGACTAGCCCTGTATTTGATGAAACAAATTATATGATAAAATCATCAAAAATGCATTCGATAATGAAATGTAAGTCAATTTTTAATGACCGCTTTTTTATTTTTCACATAGTATAATAAGAGTTAGAAAAAATGAAAAAGGAGCTAAGACAAATTAAGTACATGTTATATAGTTATTTGTAAGTTCTTTGGTGGTAGTTAAATTTTTGAACCTGGTTTTATTGTCACGCGTTGATTGAAAGGCTGAATACCGCTAAATTCGAATAAATAAACTTTATATACTTTTCTCAGATATAGACGGATATTGAATTTTATGAGACATTAAAGTAATGTGAAATAAAATAAATAATATGGGATAGATTCAAGTTGAAGTTGAGTGGTTGCGTCTTCGGACTATTAACATAATGTTGATTACTCTAGGGGGAGTTTTATTCCCATTAGCGAAAATTAAATCAACTATCTATGTGTATTTTTTGCTAATCGTTTTTTCTGCATAGCTTCAATTTAACGTGAATATACACTAGGCAAAAAAAATCTTAAATAAACAATTCATTTTATCAACATTAATAATAAAAAGAGATAAAAAACAAATCAATACAAAATTCATTAAATATTTGAATTTAAAATTATGGCTTGTCCTCGTTAATATTTTCAACATATAAATATTTTCCAGCAGAATGACAAGCTTATTATCTCTTTAAATATCTCTTGGTCTCTTGTAATACATAACACATTGATATGATTTCCAATATTTACAGCTCCTAATATCTATATCTAAGCTAAAAATAAAAGGAATATTAAAAGATATAGATTTTCACGAGTGCCATTTAAGAAGCTGAGGTCATAAAAAATGAACAGGTTTAATTTAAGGAAGTTGCAAAACTCTTAGATGAAAGAAATATAATTGTCTCGAGCTTTTAATTACTGAAGAATAAATTAATAAATCGGCCAAGCGCGAGTCAGATCGAGGGTTCGGACCTTATAGCGAAGCTTTATGGTATAAAGTGTTACTCGAGTGAAGCCTACCGCCCTGACAGGCTCTACTATTGAAATCAATTAAAAAATATATCTATTCGAGCTGCTCCAGGCGTGCCTTCATGTACGCCCTCACAGCTTCGGCCCTCCGGCCAGGTGGGGTTCTAGCGGACAGCGTCTCGGCACAGTGATTATTAGGTCTCCAGAAATTCATTTAAAAAAAAAAGCTCCATTCCCAAAAAGTATAGTTTTTTATATATATATTTATATATTTGCAAATAAATAACTCTCAGTTTTCTAAAGAGTAAATGTACAAAAAAGCTAAAAATTTCTATATTCCCCCCCCCCTTCGCCTCCATACAGTCAATTTTGATAGTTGATTTTTACAGGAATAGTTTCTTAAAGTAATAAAGAATAACTCTACAAAATTTGATCAAGATAGGAGAGAGTTTTAATTTTTGCCCCCACTCACATTTTGGATAGTTGGGAGTCGAATTTCAAGAAATCCTGAAATTACTTTTTAGATATTTGTATTTAGAATTTTATTAAGTAAAAATCAAGTAGATATCTTATCGTTCTTAATTGAAAATGCATAATTAGTGTAAACACATTGCAAAGATATTTTGCCCCTTTTGACCCCTTTAGGGGTCGAATTTCAAAAAATCCTGAAATTAGTTTTTAGATATTTTAATTTAGGAATTTTATAAATAAAAAGCAAGTAGATATTTTATCGTCCTTAAGAGATATCGCATAATCAGTGAAATCACACTTTGCCCCATTTGACCCCTTAGGGGTCGAATTTCGAAAAATCCTTTCTTACTGAGCCGCTATGTCATAGATGTAATATCCTCTCCAAATTTCACGTTTCTATGTTCAGTGGTTCTGGCTGTTTTGATGATGAGTGAGTGAGTGTATCGGGCAAAGAATTTTATATATATATATATAGATAAGTATATAAGTGGCGGTTGGTGACTTTTCAACCAGGGGATGCTGTCCAAAAAAGTACCCTTCATTTTTTGAAATTTTATTTTAATCTTCCCCTTTTTTTTGCAAATTTCAGCGAATACGGCATCATTTTGGTTATAAGAAAATCTAAAATTTCTCCTAATTCTATTGCTATAAGCAAGCTATGACTATGAATCATCATTATTTATTCGTTTTTTTGTATTATTACTATTTTAATAGTTTCTCAGCGAGTACAATTTTTATTCCACTAAACTCGTCTGGACTTGTCTTTGACATGCTTAAGCTAGAAATATACCATGCAGGGACTTCAAACCTTCTATCCTCACCCTTTTTGAAAAAATCATTCATTTTAATTTCCCCTTGAAACTATGCAACAATTTTATTTCATTTCGAGAACCAATATACTTTTCTAAACAAAAAATGTTTTTTACAGTATAGAAATATTTGAAATAACGGATAATAATTTGAAAATTTAAAGATCCTCCTAAAATGTTGAAGTCGGCTTTATAAATCTTATATAACTTTTCAAAAAATTGAGATATCAAATTGATTCTTATTTTTCGTTGATAAAAAAGGGAATGACTGAATTTGTGGCGTTTTTTTTATAATTTTAAGTTGGCCTTTGGGGGCCAACACTACTAACACATGATAAAAAGAATATTACGTCCCCACTGGCTAAATGGACTATCTATCCAAAGCCAACCAAATAATAATAATAATAATAAAAATGTTGGGCCCTTACTAAACGCCGGCATACGGATACTAAAATCACCCAAAAATAGACACTGGGCACTCTCACACTGTCCTTTTATATCGAAATAAATTCTAAAAAATTAAGTCTAATTCGTCTTAAAAGATATCTTTTAAAAGGATGCCTTACTAGTCATGATATAAAATATATATTTTTCTTTCGACCACACAAAAAATTCAACCCTCTTCAAAATCATGATTCCATTAAAAAGATTTTCATTTTGGGGGGAAATGAATACATACAACTGGTAAATTACACTGGTCGAAAAAAAAAATTAAATAAATTTTTCTCTCGTAAACTTAACAATGAATTCCAGTAGAGTTTTCCTACGCTGATTATCATGCAATTTCCAGATTTCTTTACAACACGTCAGAGTTTTGAGATATTATCGGTCAAAATGACGAAAAAGGCCATTTTGACCTATTTTCGAGTCCCATTAAATATTAAACAGCAATATTTGAAATCAAAATATTTTGTTGACGTAATAGAAAACAGCTTTCTCTTTGATTTTCAAATTACCACTTGTTTTTAGCTCAATTAGAACTCGAGTTATAACTAAAAAACTAAGACCTTATGTTTTTATCTATGTTTATTATCTTTATAAATCACGTAGTTTTAGTTTTTTTAGTTATAATTCAAGTTCTAATTGAGCTAAAAACAAGTGGTAATTTGAAAATCAAAGAGGAAGCTGTTTTCTATTACGTCAACAAAATATTTGATTTCAAATATTGCTGTTTAATATCTAATGGGACTTCGAAAATAGGTCAAAATGGCCTTTTTCGTCATTTTGACCGATAATATCTCAAAACTCTGACGTGTTATAAAAGTCGGGAAATTGCATGATAATTAGCGTATAAAATTTTACTGGAATCTATTGTCGGAGTCTACGGTGAAAATTTTTTGTCGAACAGTGTTATCATTCGCTTTTCGTTTTAGATGAACTGTATAGACGGGCGTCTACAAAAATGTGACAAACTGTGACGAGGATTTAAAACTGCCTGGA
>JALMQS010000128.1:29099714-29129616 GCA_024734495.1 Forficula auricularia | reverse complement strand
GACAATGAAGCAACAGCAATAAAGTTCCGTTCGACTTTTGAACTGAAGCTAAAGAATGGTTCTATGTATCTTAGATGTGCATTTTAATTTTTATAACAAACATGAGACCGCATTTCTATTCGCTGTTTCATTTTTTCCATTGTTGGCTAATAACCTGTTAACCACTAACCTCCAGTTTGCAAACAAATCCATGAAAGAATTTGTTCCGTAGATGCCAATTAGGATTTTTCTCTGATATATTGTACCATGGATGATTCGTTCATTTGAGGGGGGGGCATAGTAGCTCGCGTTTGAAGTCGTGGTTTCTCCATTGCCTGACACATGGGGTAGAGTTTGGGGAAAGAGCTGGAGGCCTGAAGAGAAAGAAGCTCGTGGCCAATCCGAATTCCGTGTTTTTATTTATTTATTTTATTTCTTGCTAGTGTGGCGTTTATACTATGTGGAAATAAACCATTACCTTTTCAAAATACAAGACATTACTTAGAAGAAGGGGATAGGAAGGATTTTAATTATTCCATTCCATTTCTAACTAATAAGTTTAAATAAAATAAATAAATTTCATTTAAAAATCATAAAAAAAAGAATGAAATTAAAACTTAATCTGAGATCATATTAGAAATGTTATTACCTTTTTAGAAAAATTACCTCCCATAAGCCAAACTTGGAATTGAGACGTTGGCTTAACCCAAAGAAAGATTTAATTTAGTTTACCGAGAGTAGCAGAGTTGATGATTCACAAGGAGAAATCAATGAGGTTGTCCTTTGCCTTTGCATCACAATATGTTTGACATTTAAAGGATATATTTTTATTAATATTTAAAAACTTTTATGTGTGAATTTTATTTTGTGCACCTGGTAGATTTTTAGACCACGTTCTGCCACTATGTATATACGTGCGTTCACAATACTTATCACATCACGACGTTATTGTGAACCTAACTTAATGTTTTTATTTTTTTATATATAAAAAGAAAAGATTTTCAAAAAATATATACTATTTTATTTAAATATCTTAACACAATTTCTACTTTTAAAGTTATCTTTGATTTATTATCATTTAATAAACAAACAACAATTCCCTTTGATTTACACTTTGCACCAGCGTGCAAGCTTGGTCTCCTATTTAGGTCTAGACGCTATTATACTCCCAGTCAACTTCTTACACAGTATAAGGCTCAAATTCGTCCCTGTCTCGAATATGGCTCTCATCTGTGGAGAGAGGCCTCCAAGCATTCTCTTGCCACACTGAATGCAATTCAGAAGCGAGCAATTTAACTAATAGGAGACCCGACCCTAACTAATTCACTCGACTCTCTGGCTCACCGAAGAACCATTTATGCCCTTTCTCTGTACTACAGATACTATCATGGTGTCTGTTCATTCAGCTGAAATCAATTATCCCCCCTAAAGCCCTCTTTACTAGAAACACGCGGTTTTCGAACGCTCAGCACCCCTTCCCTGTCAAATTGGATAAAAATTGAACCAGCGCTTTCGCCAACTCTTTTATCCCTATGACCTCCAGAGACTGGAACTCACTTCCAGCCACCGTCTTCCCCGCGACTTATAACCTTCAGCTGTTTAAGACCCACATCCACAGAAACTTTCAACTACTACCCAGCCCATAATTTCCCCTCTTCTTCTTCTTTTCACGAAGGAGGGGTCAACCCAGGCCTTTAGAGGATGCACTTTTTGGTGTATCTCCTTCTCACATCAATATCATTAAAAAAAAATCATTCCAATTCCAGTCTGTTCCATTTCACTTAAAAAACAAGATGATCGAAGTGGATTGAGATTAAACCGAAATGAGTAAATGTATACCGAACATTAGATGTGTGTGTGTGTGTGTAAACTAGGCAAATACAATCTAAATATACTATTTCCATTAAAAAAAAAAATGATTCGAGTTTTTTCTATTGTTCAAATAATTTTATAATATGTATAATAGAAAACAATAGAATAGAATGTTTTATTTTTCCATTTCATAAATTCAAATTATGTACATTTGTACATACAAACAATAAATTATTATATCAATAATGAATAATAATAATAATAAAATTCAATATAATAGAAAAATAAATTAAATTATTTGAAATGATCTTTGTTAGACCGTCTGATCCAATTTAGCTTAATGTGCGTGTGTGTGTGTGGGAGGGAGGGGGTGTTGTTACTGATTCTGCTATTTACATAATAAGGTACAATACAATTAGTTCAACCAAACTATTTAGTGGTTAACTCTTGCACCAATGGCTGAGCAACAAAACCAGCCATTCATCCCTTCTCAAATCTCTCCGCTTAAGATTTCTATACATTTTCTCCTATTCAATGAAATTTCTTCAAACCGAATTCTTCTATCTTTTTAGATTTCATTTACAAACTTATAGTGTGAGAAAGTATGGGATGATCTTAAAAAATTCGAATTCGAGTTTTCACCGGAAATTCCTACACGTTACGATGTATCGGTATCCAATGTTTTTAGGGTTCCATTTAAAAGTAAAACGGAACCCTATTAGTGGCAATATAATATCCGTCTCTCTGTCCGTCTGTCAGAGCATTGGGTCTAGAAACTAAATAAGATACAACTTGAAATTCACAAGTTATATGTATGTATTTATATTCCTCGAGATCGAAAATTGTATTGTAAATAATTTTAATCGAAAAAAATTTAAATTGGGAAAATTCAAATTTTCGCGTGTTTTTTTTTTCTAATAGTTTGAAATGTTCGTGTAAAGATCTTTTAAGGGAGTTCGGGACTGTTTATCATTTTTATAAGAAAATTCTCAAATTTTTACCATCGAATCATTGATGTATGAAATATTTATTCCCGAAATTTGAAATTGATCGTCTGTCCTATTACCGAGAAATAAATTACTGAAAATTGTCTTTTTAACATGGACCGAGCTTTTAAAAGAGCTATAACTTTTATACAAATTATACTATTTTCAACAAATTTATACAGATTAATAATTCAACTTTTATGAATCGAATGATATATTTTTCAATAGATTTGACAGTCCAGTTAATTAGTTATTTATAAATGTAAAAATAAAAAAGGTATTTGCAGCCAACAGAAAATAACAAAAATACTAGTGTAGAATTCCAACTCTATTTCTTGAAATCGTTTTTTTGTGTTAAATAAATGTTTTTATAATGAGAAAAATTTTATCTCAATATTCTTTTTATTAATATTATCAAAACAAAGATTTTTATTTGAAATTAACCTCATTATTAACAATTTTTTATTAAAAAATTTAGTAGCCAGACGTTGTCACTGCAGAAATACAAAAGATTTTTTCGAAGATCAACCAGATAGATAAGCTGTCCCTAACTCCCTTAAGTAGAATTAGGCTTATTTCTTTAAAATTTGTTTCGCTTTAAAAGGTAGCTTTGAGAGAGGCTTAAGTGACCATTTTTAGGGGATTTTTGTATTCGCCCAATTTCAATCAATACTTAATTTAAAATATTGAGATAAAATATAATTAAATAAAATTAGACCCAATTTTGGGGTTTTATACTTTTAGTAATTTTCTATTTGATTAAAACGTCTTTTCTAAAGGGTTAAAGGAGAGTTTCTGGGAATCTCATCTTCACAACAAAGAAGTAGTATGAGAGAGGAAAACTTTTTTCCAACAAACCATCCATAGACAAGTTTATTATTTTGAGAAGGTTTAATTTTCTCTTTTTTTTTTTTTGATAATATTTAGGGAATAGAATTGATAGCGGCGTTTTTGGTTATCGTTAAGAATCGTATTTCGGGGATAATGGGTGGTTTAAGTTCCCAAGCCATTGATTCATCCACGGAGGCTGCTCCTTTGTGAAAAGTGAAACCAAAAAGGAAGAGACGGCGAAAGGAGCTCGCATCCTTTTCAAATGAGATCTATGTTTGCTGGATGCCTGGATTTTTTAATAAAGGTGATCTTTGTGGATCCTGAAAAACAAGCAACATCCAGAGACATGGGGTAGAAGTTAATAATCAATTAATTCCCACAAAACAAACAAAGCAAAATATCGATCATAGGTATTCGAACAAGCCATCAGAGCCTCAGGCAGCCTCATCCAAGCATGCAATACTTGTACCAGAACTACTTCCATTCTTCTTCTTTGTAGTGAGATCTATGTTTGCTGGATGCCTGAACTTTTTTCATAAAGGTGTTCTTTTTGGATCCTGAAAAACAACCGACATCCAGAGACATGGGGTAGAAGATAATAATCAATTAATTTCCACAAAACAAAAGTACCAAAATATCGATCATTCAGTACTATAGGTATTCGACCAAGCCACAGCTTCATCCAAACATGCAATACTTGTGCCAGAACTGCTTCCATTCTTCTTCTTTGTAGTGAGATCTATGTTTGCTGGATGCCTGAACTTTTTCATAAAGGAGTTCTTTTTGGATCCTGAAAAACAACCGACATCCAGGGACATGGGGTAGAAGATAATAATCAATTAATTTCCACAAAACAAAAGTACCAAAATATCGATCATTCAGTACTATAGGTATTCGACCAAGCCACAGCTTCATCCAAACATGCAATACTTGTGCCAGAACTGCTTCCATTCTTCTTCTTTGTAGTGAGATCTATGTTTGCTGGATGCCTGAACTTTTTTCATAAAGGGGTTCTTTTTGGATCCTGAAAAACAACCGACATTCAGAGACATGGGGTAGAAGATAATAATCAATTAATTTCCACAAAACAAACATACCAAAATATCGATCATTCAATAGGTACTATGGGTATTCAACCAAACCAAAGCCTCAGGAAGGCTCATCCAAGCAATCAATACTTGTGCCAAAACTACTTCCATTCTTCCTCTTTGTATGGCTTTACAGGCTCCAGGGGAACTTAGCCTGCTCTAGAATTATTCCCCAAACGAGTCTGTCACCAGGTTAACATCCTCTTATCACCTGGCCTAATTTTATCTTTATTCTGAAGAGTAAATTATGTTCCACTTCATAGTTAAACATAATATATCTCTAATTCCTGGAAGGCTCCGGTTCTATGTCATGTTTGCACGCTTGGTCTAGTACAGTGGTAGGTGAACCGGAGTAAATTACCTTTTTCTATTTTCTTCTTTTTTTAAGGTTATTTAAATTTTTTATATTTATGACTGAATTCTCCGAATATTGCTTCAATAAACAATTTCGAATTTAAATTTTTTAATTTTCTCCGTTTTGAAACGAGGGAGTAGTATCGGCGAAATTAAATATATTTTGGGCTAATAACTAGTGAGCAAAAAAATGTCTCTCTTTTCCGGAATAAAGTCGCCTTAAAAGTCTCAATTTTTTTGCATAAATCTCTAAAAAGTCTACCTATCATTTTGTAGATAAATAGTCTCTGAAGAGCCTTTGTCAGAAAAAAAGTATCTATACATTCATGAATTTTGAGAAAAAAACGAGGGAGTAGTATCGGCGAAATTAAATATATTTTGGGCTAATAACTAGTGAGCAAAAAAAATGTCTCTCTTTTCCGGAATAAAGTCGCCTTAAAAAGTCTCACTTTTTTGCATAAATCTCTAAAAAGTCTACCTATCATTTTGTAGATAAATAGTCTCTGAAGAGCCTTTGTCAGAAAAAAAGTATCTATACATTCATGAATTTTGAGAGAAAAAAATTTGAAGTGATTTTATAAAATAAGGAAAGAAAAATAATATAAATGATTCATGTTAATCAAATAATTTACTGAAAGATAAACCCTCAAAAAATAAGATATTTTATTTAAAAATATAATATTTCTGCATTTTCTATAAATCAGGGGTACTCACAGAGAGGGGGTGAGTAAGAAAGAGAGTGCGTTAATAAAATTTCTAGTGGGGGTGAAAATTGTTGCATTTTAGCATTAAATGCTAAAAATAAAAACGATCAAGTCTTATAACTTCTACAAAAGGTAATAAAAAGCGCTTCTAATTCTTTAGAAGTGAGTAAAATGGGGGGGGAGGGGAGGAGGGAGTAATTTTCTTGAAACTGGGGGGTGGTCATGAAGCTAGGGGTGGTGGTCACCACTGTATAGAACACAATTTACTTACTATATCATGAAGAAGTTTTATACAGAAAATTTGGGTTAGAATATAAAGAAGTTTAGGCACCACTGGTCTAGTGCCAAAGTATAAATTATCAAGTACCACATAAGAATCATCCTCCATAAATATATATTCATCAAAATCATTAATCTATGTAACATTTAGATATTCACATTGGAGGTGCTGAAGAAGTAATAATTTATAGTTTATAAAAATAAAAATAAAAACACTTTTGTCCGTAATGCACTAAAAAGTACAAAATAATTTAATAAACTTTTTTATTTACAAAAACCAAGTTAAAAATCTTGGGGTGTTTTTTTGAGAAGCATGTACTTTTAATTAATTTTGACAAAGTGCCCCACGCTTTTTGACTTAGTTTTTGGACATAAAAAAGTTGATTAGATTATTTTGTACTTTTTAATGAATTACCTACTGACAAAAGCGTTTTTTTTTACTTTTTAGTCTTATAAAGGTCTATAATGTCCAAATTTCACCTCCTTGATAATTTTTGTATATTTATCCTTCTGGGGCCCACAGATAATGAATAGAAATTTTCGTTGAGTTTGGACCAAAGCGGTCTATAATTTCCAAATTTCGCCCCCCCCCATGTTAATTTTTCTGTTTTTACTATTCTAGCGGCCCGCAATTTGTACTTTTTAGTGAATTACTGACAAAATATTTTTTTTTTAGTTTTTTTTAAACTATAATTTTTTTTTACTTTTTAGTCTTAAGGGTCTATAATTTCCAAATTTTGCCCCCTTAATAATTTTTGCATTTTTATCCTTCTGGGGGTCCACAGAAAATTTATTACAATTTTTGGTTGAGTTTGGACCAAAGGGGCTATAATTTCACCCGCCCCCTTCCCCCATAAATTTTTTCAGCTCGATTGTTTAAAATTTGTATTGTCACCTGAATTACATATACATTTAAAATTTCAAATCGAGTTAGTAGTAGGATAAAATCGACTTTCTAGATCGGTTAACATATTATACAAGTGTGAAGCTTATAGGTATAAAGCGTTTAAAAATAAAAGTGACCAAACGTTAGAGAGCAATTGCTTGATTTTTCAAATTTATTTCTTTGTTCATATATCCCCCTATGAAAATTTAAATTATCATAAAATTTATATTTTGCCATTATATACCTATATATACACTCAACAGCAAAAAAACCGGCCACTCGATATTTTTCTGATAAAACGAAAAAAAAAATTTAAATGAAAATAATACAACCAATGTTATATTTAATAAGAAATTTGATAATTTATAATGTAAATACTTTTTATTAATTTGCAATATGTAATATAATTTATGTTGATTAATGTCCATTATAATTAGTAGATTAAAAATTCACAGTTTATTGGACAAAAGTTTTTTTAATTGAAGACTCTTCTTCAATTTTTGTACAAAAATTGAAGAAGAGCTTCAATAAAAACTATGTCCAATAAACTGTGATTTTTTATTCATGTAATATAATCTCTAAAATGAAAAAATATCAAAATACAGCGTAATAGATAGTTTATCATTTATTAATATTTATCTATTATTTAGCATTAAAATTAATAAAAAAATATGTCCTAGAATCTAGTATTTCCCCCACGTGCCTTTTTAAGGGTCCTCATGCGAACAGGCATTGACTCTATAAGTTTTTTTATCATTCGTTTTATCAGAAAAACATTGAGTGGCCGGTTTTTTTTGCTGTTGAGTGTATACTATACTTACCCTTTTAAGCGAATAGAAATGCTTGGGTACCCCTTGGCCTATAGATGATCCGTCTTTCGACATAATTAAAATTATTATAATTATTGAAATTAAAATAATTTATCGTGTTGAGCCAAATCAGACACGTGGAATGAACTCTCGCTTTTTCATTGAAAAATCAATAATTATTTAACAAATCGCTAAACACTTTCAAAGAGAATAATAAATACCTATAGTAGTGGATTTGATTAAAACTATTGTAAATGCTTAAATTATTATATGTTAGTGGCACAGCATGTAGCGCGCCTGCTTCATCATCGAAATAACGAAGACGATGCGGGAGGTCTGACTTCAAGTCTCACCCGTGGAAATTTTTTTACCAATGTTGGTCCAACCCAAAATAAATTCACCAATTATTAAAGCCTAAACAAGAATTTATGTTTTTATTATGAAATACGTTTTTGAGAACTTAAATATGGAGTAAATTATTTATAATTGGGCTATCCATGTTAAAATTTAAAAATCGTTGTTATTTTATAGCTTATTCTTGAGCGAGGGGTGAACCGCGATTGGAATTAGGTGTACAGGTCTTTGGAATTATGTGCAATTATTTTGGAATTTGTCCTTTCATCTATTGTCTTCTACTTGGAAATGAAAGTGGAAGTGGAAGTAGATGTACACGATATTAGGTCGCGGTTCACCCCTCGTTCCTGAGCATATCTACAAGATCGATTAGATGAATTTGACTTAATTTATTTCAAGATCACTTGGAAATGACTTCTGAATAAGAAGGATTATAGGTCTTGAAAAAACTAGAAAAGTTTAAAGCAAATTTTAAATTTCACCATAGCTGATCAAAACGGGAAGAATTTTCCACTTCATTAATCTGACCATCAAAGCAAAACAAGCACAATATATATGAATGTTTTTCAAAGTTATTCTTTATTATATGAAATTAAATTCAACTTTTAGCTCATTTCGTTGTATATGATTTTAATTCTACTCACTGAATTAGAATCAAATTTTTGGGATTTTCATTTCAAGGGGACAAGAGGGGGAGGGCTTTGGTTGAACGGTTGGTTTGGCGATGATTCGGAATCTGCAAGGAGTAAGCAACCCCAAGAAAGGAATCCCTTCAATCGTGCCCCCTGCCGCTTTCCGTATCCGCGCCGTCTGTCCCACAGAATTCCAGTATTGATTGGATAAAGAATTCGATTCGGCCACTAGAGCACTTCAGGAACCCCTCCTCAGCCCTGTTATTCTTACGTCTAATTAAGAAGGCGTATTCGAGAAGCGACAGGCGACGGGTGCCCAGGAAGATCTATTCTAGCACTTGGATGTCTTCCGGGTGTGCTGTGTGAGTGTATCCCCCCATGGGGGGGGGGGGTCACCTGGCTGGCTGGCCGATCCCTTCGGGAAGACATTGATCTCGGCAGAGAGCCCGGGCTGGAGGCTGCCTGTGTCGCGTGGCGATCTGACCAGGAGCCCCGGGCGGGAGCCCCCTCTTCTGTCCTCCCCACAAGCCCCGCCTTCTTCACGAGGCCCCGCCCTTCCGCCTCGAAACTCCACCCCTCTCGTCGGGGGGAAGAGCCTTCTCCGCTCTGTTAGGTAAGGTTAGGAGTTGTGGTCCAGAGCAGCGCCGAGTTCACACGAGGCAGAGCTGTGCGTGAGTTCACGCAGAGCAGAGTGAGTGTCTACAAGAGTGAGAGAGTGATAGGCATACTGTGCGAGTGGGAGAGAGAGAAAGAGAGAGTGAGTGAACGAGTGGAGGTTTCGGTGCCAGTCTCAGTGCTTGATGTAACGTCGACGTTTCGTGTCAAGGCAGATCGCCGAGGATGTCAGGTATGTGGATTGTGTCCTGTGTCGTGCGCGTTCTGTCAACATTGGTCCCAAAACCCTGAAACCTGCCAAAGCATCTTGCTATCGGATTATCCTCTATTCATGGGTCATTTGACGCATTTTACGTTATCGCGGACAGAAAATCCTATAAAACGACGGCTGCTATCAGGAGTAACACTGATAAGGTGATCATAGACAACTTAGATTAATTAGCCTGGTCATTAAATAAAGAAAGCAAATAACAATGCGGTTTAGAGTTAGTATCATCAGGAAATCCGGGGCGCTTGCGGTTTTTCTATCGCTCCACTTGATTCTAATTGGGAAACGTGATCCGGACAATGTCTTCGATTTCGCTAATGACTGTCAAACTTTTAATCGGAATGCCACCTCCGTTGAACTCTCATGCCCTCCTAAAAGTGCTTTTCGTAAATAGATAATTATAGATGATTAAAGTAGCTGGGCTCTCATGGGAAGTCAAGGGTCTTGAGAAAACCTCAAGTAGCTCCAGGCCACTCTCTGCCGACACCATCCTTGGCATCTTAAGATCATTGACAAAGCAGAAACAACTTAACCGATGATCCTTCTCTCAAGAAGTGAGAGCTTTCGAGATGGATGCATTGAGCTCCTTTTATTTCTTAATGGTTCTCTCAATTATAGGATCGACCTAAGATTATTTTTGAAGTGTGTATGGGTGTGGGTGAATGAGAGTAACTGACATATTTTGAATCCACTTGTCAAATAGACCTCTTGAAATTATTTTCTTTCTATCATTATTGTTTTTGAAATTTTCTTTATTGATTCTTTGAACGGCGTAAAAAACAATTTCGCACGCCTTTCTTTTTTTCTTAAATTGTTTCATTGAAAAAATAATGTGTGAGAGCCAATGATGCTATTGAATGAGGTATTAGAGATCAAACATCCTGCCCTCTCCCACACAAAGAAGACCTAGGCAAACCTTTCTAAATTTTAGCAAATATTTAATAAACAGTGGGGGTAGTTGTATCCCATACATACACACATATTTTTTCTGCTATTTAGCATCTCTATCTTTGGGAGATAACGAATCATCTCGGCACTTTGTGACTTGCGGCGTGGTCCAACTTAAAAAGGGACTTTTTACAAATAGAAAATTTTTTCGGGTCTTTCCAACGGGCATGATTAAAACGTATCCGGAAAAATTAGATAATTCGTGAATATTGGAACACCATAGAATTACAACTTCAGTCCCTGATCTATAGAAAAGTTTCTACTGAAACTATCTTGATTAGACCTTTTTAACGAAATATTGTCATCGAAATTCATCAAGTTTGACACCCAACTCAAGTGTTGGCGAAGTTATTCCCTAAGAAGATCGGGAAATTTGGCGTGAAAACGTTGTGTTAGAATATTGTATCTAATCTAAGTGTTTTCGGTTGAAAATTTTCTAAGGATACATAAATAATTCAATAACCGAAACATCAAATTTTCATATAAGAAAGAGTTCAAGTTACGGAGAGAAATAGATTTTAAATTTTTAGAGAAGACACACAGACCGAAATGAAGATTTGATCTAAGAAAATCTCAAGAGGGTAGCATTTATTAGATCCGAAATGAAATGGATTATTGCGGGGAAAAAATAATAAAAATAATCTATTCCATCTCAAATCTAATAGATGACACCTTTTTGTGATTTTCTTAGATCAAATATTCATTTCGATCGATGTGTTTTTTTAAGTTGAACTTATGCTGAAAGCATCTAAATTAGATATTTTATGATGAGATAATTTAATTATCCTTGCCGTGACTTGTTCTGAAAAGCATTGTGTTAAGTTATTTCAAAAATGACTTCAAAGGACTTTAGAATTAGACTGTGAAACGTTGTGTATTGTGAATAAAATATTTCATCAAAAATACCTAATAAAGGTAGTTTCAGTCAGAATTCGAACATAGCTTGTTTCAAAAGAGATTGAGCGAAATTTGACAGTAAATGTTTGTCTGGAGTCGTCATCGTTCCCATCATCATCGTGCGACTCTTTTTAAATGAAAAGAAAGAAGTCAGGTGAATGGAAGAATTTTTGAATGGGCAAGGGAACGCTGAGATCTCTTTTGTGCGGTGCTATCAGTGATGGATGGATGGATGAGTTCTGATTAGCATCATCCTGGGCTATCCATCTTCAGGCTCTTCTTTTTCATTCAACTCGACCAGGGAATCAGAGATCGCACAAGAATTTTTTCTTGCCTTCAGATTCCCTCGCTTTTATCTCGACGAACAGAACGCACTTTAACGCGGAAAGAGAAAGTGAATTCTTTGCAATTACCATCTGAAAACGATAAAAATAAAGTAACTCCCTATTATTGTTTTCTTTTTCTCTCAAGAGAGTTGGCCGTTTTTAAAAACATGTCGATTAATAAAACAATGACCTCACCAGAACAACTATTAAGTTGAAATATGTACACCCACGCATATATTATTCATTTATTAAATCGTTCAAATTTTTTACTATGTGATTCATTATATGATTAAATAATTGAACGTTTTGAGTGCCACAAATCAATTAGGTATTTGAGAAGTCATCAAAATCTAAGATTTTACTTTTATGCAAGAAAAATGTTCTGATGTGTTTAGTACACACCATATTAATAATAATAATCTATAAAAATGTAGCTAATTTATAAATTATTTCCTTTCTTGTGAGACTTAAAACTTAACAAATTTATAGAACACAGATAGTAAATAATATGGTAAAACCAGCAGCGCAAAAACAGCTTAGCTAGCCCAAAAGCAGTGTCAAAATAAAACTTGCAAAAATCACCAGAATCATGTTTTGATATGGACTTTTGTTTACTATTTTAAAATTTCAAATAAATGATAAATCATGAAGGTCGTATTATAATACTTTTTGCATAAAATTTCAACAATATACGATTCAATTAGTGATAGAAATAATTATTATATTCTTCTTATGAGCTTTAAAAATAACAAGAATGTGACTCTTGTAAGTATAAAAATTTAAAAAAAATTCTAAATTCCTTCAAAATTTTAATTCTCTAATATAGTTCTTCTCTATGATTAAGATGTAGGTACTTCTTTTTCAATGAACATATTAAGAAAGTCTTTCAGTCTAAAAAAATGAATTCGATTTTTTTGAGGGTATTGTTCCTTTTTTCCGGGAGTTCTTAGTCTTGATTTTTTTATACTTATTTATAAAAATAAATTTCAAAACCATAATTTACAATTCTAATAATTCTATCCTTCTTTTTTTATTTAACTTTAGGAATTTCAAAAAAGTGCAATAATAATAAATCAAGAGTGACTATTGAATTCTAATGAAATTAAACAGGGTTAAATGCAATTAATTTAATACATATAGGTACATATATTTTGAAATTTAGAAATTAGTCGATCTATTTGTCAGAAATTTCTTTGATTTATTTTTAATTTTCTCATCTGTGGCAACTTTTTTTATAATTTTATATTTTTATATTACAAATGCTTATAGCTATTCGGATGCTCAAATTGCTTATTTTCAAAAAATATTAAAATAATTCTAAAATATGTAAAATAAACCATCTGAATTATTTAAATTAATTATTTGATTTAAGTGTGCACAGTTATTTACATAAGAAATTCTTTCAATAAAATTAATGTGGTATTTTTAACGAAGCTAGCAATCTTGTTCAATTTATAAAGAAAGGAAACTTGTATTTATAGCTTTATATAAATATTTTAATACCATAGTTTCGAAGGGCTTTTAATACAAATATTTGACATAGACTTTTTATGAGAATTTCAATCATAATTAAATTTAATTTAAAGCAGAGGATAACTTCATTGATTTTCTCTTAAAATTAACAACTCTTTTACTCTCGACAAGAAAAATATTTTCGTTGTAAATTAGATAAAAATAAGCAATAGTTATTTCTAAACCAATTGGTAAATTTAAAAGGTGGTGAACGAAAAATGCTACCCGTTGTCTCCAAGTAACTCCGAGAGTAATTAAGTTTTAAAAATATTTATATCATATTGTTGTTCTTCTGTCTAAAACCAAATAAGTTTGTTAAGCCCGCTGCACACGAGGCTTTTTCTCTACCTTTTTGGGATGGGAGCTCTCGTTTGCAATTTGGAGGCCTGTCGAGGTAGAAATGACCTCACTGCTGTCTGTCTTTCTGGCTTGATTTAAAAGATAGGACATGTTCTGTTTTCCAGCTTGGTCCTGAGATGCTTTTGAAGGGAAGCAAGCAGACAAAAAAGTATTAAAACAAGTCCTCGTGTGCAACGGCCTTTACCATAGATAGAAAGAATCCGGATCCGGAAATCCAAATCACACAATAGACTTGTTTAATTCTTCGTACCTAACGAGAAAGAAATTAGATCCCAGGTTAGTAAATAAAGGACAAATGACAAGGCAAACACACGACACGACCGACCCATGCTCAACTGATATGAAATCAATCTGCAGAGCCGATCTGTGCCCCTGGTGCCTGGCAGCCTGGCCGTGTTGGTGGTGAAAGTGCACAAAAGACCTGGCTGCCAATGATTTAGTTTCCACTCTTGTATGACACGATATCAGGCTGTAAAACAAACCACTCGATTCTCATTAATAACTAGTGAGATAACATCAAAAAAGTGTTGTCATGTCAGGCTGATTAAACTTTAAAAATTAATCAGTTCCAATGTTGAATGTTACCAGCCAGCGCAATGGGATTTGACAATTCATTTTATGATGTTAATAAGCAAAATAAAATACAGTCTCTAGGGGATGGGGAGGCTCATTCAATTTTCATTGCCTGTTCCATGGATCCTAGGCTCCATTTTGAAAATTAGATAGAATGATAGAAACATTTTCATATTCGTTTTTTTATTATTATTATTGAAACAATAGCCAAAAATTTTATGCTCTCACAATGCTCTGTCATTTTTGGAAGTTGTTTTTCAAAATATAATATTTGGATCATTAAAGTAAGGGCTCGTTCACACGGGCAATTTTCTAAAGCAGCGTTTTTTTAATCCTATCCATCTTTTAACCTTCCATTTCTCTTGATATTTCTTAAACAAAATTCTATAAATAAAGTCACAAATTTGATGCTTTGGTGGTTGGGTTGTTTATCGAAAGAATTGAATCCACCTAGATTGGACATTTTTAATGAGAAAATTTCACCAAAATGCACGACGTTTTGACACCTATTCCTGAAGTCGTTTTCATTGCTGTTTTTTGTATCTGTCCTATAAGAAGACGAGCGGGATTTTGGGGACCTTTCTTAATGATTCGACTATCGTCATATTTGCGGGAATATACGGTTATGAAAATAAAAGGAGTCTGCTTTTTTAGTTAATTTATTCAGAGAATGTTAAAATACATTGGAATCTCGACAGAAAATTAAATATTTTTCTTCATACATTACCTTATTCTCTGACAGAAACAGGTAATTTTGGATTGTTTTGATTATGGAAAGGGGAGGGGTCTGGCCACCTTTGTCCCCTGTAATTACGCCAATCGTAAATAGATTAAATATAAATTAAATGATATAATTATTAAAAGAAAAAAATATATCAACATACCTACTTTGAATGATCTGAGGCATGCATTGCCGGATTCCAAAGTTCCTCTATACATTTGGGGTCCTAAGCAATATGGTCTGGTCCATTGTAGAAAAAACAAAATCACAATTGAGAGTTCCAGGTTGCTATCCAGTATCCTAAAAAAAATTTAAGTATAAAGTTTTGTGGGAGAAGTCTGATAAATTATAAAAGTCCTAATAACTGATCATTCAAAAAAGAAGTGTTACTAATTTTTCGTGTTTTTTCAAATTTTCAAATTATTTTTTTAATAATGTAAGAAATAATTCTGAATGGAAATTCTCAATTACACGCATATCTGAAGCTTGGCTGATTTGAGTAGCATTCATAATATTATACGAGGGGTGAACCGCGACCTAATATGCTGTACACTCTACTTCCACTTGTACTTCTAAATATTTCCAAGTACTTCCAAAAATTGCCAACTAATTGCAAATATTCCCAACTAATTGCAAATATTCCCAAGTATTTCCAAATATTTCCAAGTAATTCCAAAAATTTCCAAGTACTTCCAAATATTTCCAAGTACTTCCAAAATACTTCCAAAGAGGTGTACACCTGCTTCCAATCGCGAATCACCCCTCGTTATTATATTTCCGTCAATTTTACCGGACTCTAAGTCTAAGGCGGAAGCTGTGGTCCAAAGTTACAGAAGATAAATAAAAAAAAAAAATATATATAAATATTTATATTTTCTTCTATTGATATGCAAAGTGTACATAAATAATTTTAATTCATTATTATTCTATAAAGTAATATTTATTTATCTTTTGTAAAAGGGTTTGTAAAACCCTTATTCTATATAAATAAATAAACAATGCGGCTCTCAAACCCTCAGGGTTCAACCTTTTTTCTCTCATAGGTGGTTAAAGCGATCACCTTGTTAATACTAGGATAGTATGTAACAACAAATGATCGGTGTCTAAACGAAAAATTAAATTAGTTCACTACTTAAAGAGATAAAAATGAAATTATTAGAAAAATCTTAAAGACACATAATTATATTAATGAAATACAATTAGTTAAATAATATAATTAAATTTTTTTATTATTATTTATTTATTGTCACTGGGAACAAAGCCCATTTAGACAGCACATAAGTAAATTGTTATGAGGGAGCCGAGTTTTAGCCGGTATAAATTTTATATGCTAGCCAGTATCGAACCCCGGCCTTCCGCTCCAATATCGTCATCATCGATGCCGAAGCGGGGCCAGCGCTTTAGCCAGCTCGGCTAACCCGACTTCCCATAATTAAAATTAATTATTTTTATTTTTTATTACACACGAAATTGAAACGAATATTTTTAGGCAAACGTAATCTAGTTTTCATGGAAAAATTTGAAGCTGAGATTTTTCGAGATTCCCACTTTTTCAACGTCCCATAAGTTCAAAAAAAGTGGTTTTTAGAACTGTCTATGTCTGTTTCCGTGTGTGTATGTTTCCAGTTTGAATGTTGAACCATTGTGAAAATTTGAGTTCCAGAGATTTTGACTAAAATAGAAAAATGTTTATTAGTTCAATTTGTTTTTAATTAAAAATTTTTAAAGTATTTTATTCTATAGATATTTAGTTAGTTTTTCAAAAATTTTCAAAAATGACTAAAAACTTTAATAAAAACTTTTGAAGTTGCCACAGGGCTATACAAATTTTTTATCATAGATGCCTTAAAAATGATTTAATTCAAGATATTATAATTTTGTTTTTTTTAATGTTTATTATTTATTATTTTGAAAGTTTGTAGTAGGAAATAAGGACAAGTTTTTTATTTTTCCACTAACGCTTCAAGCCGACTTTGCTGACTTCTTTGGGGTTTCAAATATTTACATTACACATTCGTCTAAATTACATTTCTTTTATCTTTAGACGAATGTGTAATGTAAATATTTGAAGCCCTGAAGAAGTCAGCAAAAGTCGACGAAACTTTGGGGGAAAAATTTAAAAAACATCACACAAAAAATTTGTCCTTATTTCCCACTATAAACTTTCAAATTAATACATATTATGGACGGAAATAATAATAATTATTTATTACCATATATAACATAAAGTAATTACATCCAACAACAGAGAATTCTAAAAATTGATATTATGCTGAGGATGGATACTTGAAGGTATCCGAAACGTCCAATCAAAAAAAGTTATCAAAATTTCTATTTCAATTAATTTCTTCCATATTAAAATAAAAATAAATTTTGTTGATAAATCGTCCAAAATACATTTTGTAATGCAATTTCGACCCGTGTCAAATATCACTTTTTTATTTAAATTTATTTGTTCCACACGTGGAATATTGAAAAAAATAACATTCGATCATATTATAGGCATGCATGGAAGAGAATTATTTAATCTAATTTTATTAATGAAATTACGGTGGTTTATTTTGGGTGCCAGGAATAATGTCCCCCTCCCTAAGTCACCCCTTTACTCTTCGAGGTTTTCCATTTGAATTCACGGTGGTCGGGATTATTCGATTATACAACTATTCTTAATAAAATGAGCTCTGGGTCATAAACCACTGCGCTTTACCTCGTTTTGAAAAGCTCTGACATATGATTTGATAGATATTAGCCATGTTTTATAAGATTTTATATCGATTAAATAAATTAGATTTAATAAAAAAGGAAAAGATTTTCAAAAACCATTATCAATTTGATTTTAATAGTTTAAAATTAACTCTTCTGCTGGATATAAATATTTTTATATCTTATTAAGTATCTTAAATTTCCAAAAAGCTCATCTTTTAGAAGCATAACTCCCGAAACTTAAGACAAATGATGCGACCATTTGAAAAAATGAGCCTTTTTGAAATCCTAGACTGTTAACCGTTTCTTTATATAGAATTAAATAATTACTTATTCATTATTTTATTGTCTCCTTCAATATATAAAAATTCTGCTACTCTCGGCACAAAAACTTTAAATTTCATTATTTTATTATTGATTCATGCATTTTTAAATAAAACAAAACAAATTCGTTTTTTATTCTTTAATTCAATTTTGTTCTACGATCTTACAAATCAAAAAGTTAGACCACTTTCCATACTCCAAAAAAAAACTTTCTAATTCGAAGAGTTTTAAAATGATTACACTAGATGTAGTTGTGATCGGAGCAAAATTTAAAGTCCAAACGGATTTATTTATTTATTTTATATTAAATAAGATTCTGTATTTGAAATTTAATACAGTCATGCAGAGAATTTAGTAAATGAGCTGCCAAGTTCCTTCAGTGAAATTTCGATACTTTATATATATACCAAACACAGTGAAAATCGCTTAACACGAAACTGAGAGGACCGAAATATTTCTTCGTGTTAAAAGAATTTCGTGTTAAACATATTGAATTGCATACAAAAAAAATACTCACCAAAATTACATTTATTAGTGTACATCATATTAGATACAATACATTTGAAATTATGTATTATACATTTTGTACATACGTATCACAGTAATCAGTGGCGGACGGTGACTTTTCAACCAGGGGATGCTGTCCGAAAAAGTACCCTTCATTTTTTTGAAATTTTTTCACTTTTTTTTTGGCAAATTTCATCGAATACGGCATCATTTTCGTTATTTTTCAAATTCAACATTAGATTTTTTAAATTATATTTTGAGACTTTCGCCCCAAATAGATACGGCTTTGTGTGAGTGAGAGGTGAAGTCAGAAATTACGTCTTTTGACTTAAACTCACAGTCCCTGAGATAGAAATTGACCATCTTCCACAATGAATCAGCCTGTCCTATAAGAAAATCTTCAATTTCTCCTTCAGTTTCTCTTAGTTATTTCCCATCATTAAGAGTCCTTAGAAATGGATTAGTCCAGAAAATCCCAAATCATCTTTATTTATTCATTTTTTGTATTAATTCTATTTTAATATTTCCTCAGCAAGAACAATTTTTATTCGACTGAAACTTGTCTGGACTTGTCTTTCACATGCTTGAACTTGTAGATATACCAAGTCCCTTCAAAACTTCTATCAGCTCTCTTTTCGGAAAAATCATTAATTTTATTTTCCCCTTAACACTATGCAACCATTTTATTTCATTTCGAGAACCAATATACTTTTCAAAACAAAAAAATGTTTCTTATAGAAATATTTATAATAATTTGAAAATTTAAAGAACATCTTGAAATTTTGAAGTCGACCTTATATATTTATGAAAATATTCTGAATTATTTGCAATTTTAGGGATGCGCCGGATTCACAGAATCCATGGCCGCATGTCAGTGATATGTATGTATATATACATTTGATAAAAAACAATAAAATGAATAAAAATATTAATAAAAACTTAATAAACTTTAATATGTGTATGTAATTTTAAATTTTTATAGTAGTAAAAACAAATAAAAATTTATTGAATTTTTAGAAAATTACATATTTTGTTCATTCTGAAAAGCGAAATCTTTTTTGTGTTAGGCGATTTTTGATTCGTGTTAAAAGAAAAAAATGTATGAAAATACTTAGTATTTTGTCGGGATTGTTATTATTATTTCGTGTTAACCGATTTTTCATGTTAAGCGTTT
The DNA here is from genome assembly GCA_024734495.1 of Forficula auricularia. Lineage (NCBI taxonomy): Eukaryota > Metazoa > Arthropoda > Insecta > Dermaptera > Forficulidae > Forficula > Forficula auricularia. The sequence goes on along the minus strand of JALMQS010000128.1, from coordinate 29,109,974 downwards.
TCGCGTTAAACGATTTCCACTGTATATATGCTGAAGGAGTTTTGTCTCGATGGTTGACCCCGAGGGGTGAACCTCGATTCGAATTAGGTGTACACCGTCTTTGGAATTACATTGGAATTCATTAGATAATCTATTGTCATCTATTGTCTTCTTCTTGGAAATGAAAGTGGAAGTAGGTGTACACGATTTTACGTCGCGGTTCACCCCTCGGTTGACCCTTTCCACCGACAAGTGAATCTGGCACTGGGATTCGAATTCCGAGGGAACACAGCCTCCTCACAATATAATTTAACTTATCTAATTTTCATCCGCGAAATATAACAAATCGCTGTTGCTATCTAGAATCTAAATTATTATTACTAAAATTCATGTGAAGTATTTACTATATATATTAAATTCAAATCCTGGGAACTATTAATCTCAAATAAATAAATCTGAAGAATCAGTAACTTTATTTTTTATTGTCCCCTACTATATTTCGCTAATCTAAACTTTATACAATTTTTAATAATTTGAATATTTAAGTATACCTACCTATAATCACAAAAAATTTTAGATTAAATGTTTTATTGATAAATTCTGCTATTTTCTTCAAAATATAATTTTTATTCGATTCTTCAATCAAGTTCACTTTTTTGTATAACCGATTTTACCAGTTATTCCCTGAAAAGGGTATATCAGGTAAAGCGAGGTACAATTTACCTGGCTCACTTTATCAAAAGTCATATCTAAAAGGTCAGAAGAGCAACTTAATACTTGATTTTGGACGCAAAAGATAAAATTTGACGAATTTGCATCTGCATAGTGACATCTTTTTCGTTAATTAATAATATAAGGCTTTATTTAAAAATACATGTGTTTCACCGAAAATGTCTGTTAGACGTTTTGGAATAATATGCATGTGTATGAGAATTGTTTCCGTAAATTTAGATTTTTGTAAAAATACTTTCTAATCTATTCAGTAAAAATATATTTACAATTTTGTTACTTCTGGTTATACCACTAGTATTGTTTATAAAAAAAAACAGCCTGAAATTACCTAGATTAGATATTTTTGATAAAATATTCTCACCAGAATGCACAACGTTTCTATATCTAATTTTAGAGACATTTTCAAGTTTTCAACAAATAAGATAACATTTGTTAAGGGCCAGTTGTATGTCGGTTGGTAAAGTCTTTGTAAAAGTTGACAAAGTGTAAAACCTTAGAATTCACCTTGTGCCCTGCCGGATGGCTAATCAGATGACACGCACTTTCATCTGATTGGCCATCCCGCCGGGCACAAGGTGAATTCTACGTTTTGTACCCTTTGAAAACTTTTACAAAGACTTTACCAACCGACATACAACTGGCCCTAAGAATTATAAATATGTTTTCTCGATTTTTGAACCAGTAGTTCTGAAGCTAAGAGAGTCAAAATCTAAACAGTTTTTCGTATTAAATAAAAAAAAAGTAAAAATTCTTATGAAAACGAACTTTCTAAGACTATTCGTTCTTGATTTATCCTCAGTATCGGAATTCAGACACACAGACAGAATAACAAATATGGTAGAAAATTACCTTTCTCCATGTTTGAACCATTTTTATTCACAATGAGCAAAATTCAATACTAAAACCGCCCGGCAGGCAAAAATAATTAAAATCTCTTTTCTAAGGTGATGTAACATTTCTCCATACAATGTAATATTATAATTAAAAGTGTAATATTTTGATGACCATTTGGCTTACAAGAATTTGTTTTTCAGGCAGTAGCGACGAGGGGGATTCGGGTAAAGCGGCCCCCGGCGGGCAGCGCAGACGCGACGCCGCGCCGCGAGATGAGCTCTCATGCGACACCTCCTGTAGAGCTTGAGGTCCGAGAAGTGGTCGGCGAGGACGCCCTTGGGGTATGGGCTCGCCAGCTGATACCAAGGGGCACCCGATATGGGCCCTTTTTGGGCAAGTGGCTGGCGGAACCGGTGGACTCGCGATTCGCATGGGAGGTGAGTACCTAACTAAGAATTTGTACCTTAAAAATAAATAAAAACTACATCCATATGAAAAATAAAATAAATATGCAATTTAATATATCTTAGTTCCAAAGATGTTATTTATATGAAACTGACTTGAGTAAAAGAAAGTGAAGCATGGGGCCGCCATTTTTAAAAGGGCAAACTTACATTGTAAATTATAAGTTAACAGATTTGATGCATCGAATGTTGAATTGTTTTACAATTAAAAAAAATTCAACTGAAACCATTTGAATTATACAGAGGCATAAAGATCTACAACATTTTAAAGAGGTTTAAAAAAATGAAAAAAATTAGCAAGAAAAAACTGAATACATTTTTGAAAATAAAATAAAATAATTTTTTTTTATTGTGTTTTTAACATTCTATCAGACGAAAGGGGAGGGGGACAAAAATGAAAATTCTAGCCCTTTGGACCAAACTCAACCCAGAAGGCTGGAAATGCAAAAACTAACCACCCAAAATGGTGTGTGGGGGGGGGGACATAAATGAAAATTCTAGCCCTTTCGACCACACTATGTATACCAAATTTGATTAGTTTTGTATTTCTATCATTCTGGGGTCCACAGAATATTTATATAAAATTTGGTTGAGTTTGGTCAAAAGGGCTAGAATTTTCATTTTTGAACCCCCCCCTTTTTTTGTCTGATGATGTTGAAAACACATTTAAAAAAAATTGTTTTATCTTCTTTTCAAAAAATTTTCAGTTTTTTTCTAGTTAAGTTTTTTCATTTTTTGTATACCTCTTCAAAATGTGTAGATCTTTATGACCCACTCTGTACTTACGTATTTATCAGATCACATAATCAGATAATTTCATAAAAATATACAAAGACACCTACTTCTAGATTGGTTTTCATGTATTTGCTCATTGAATGAGTTCGCAAGCAATCGAAAAACTACTGTGGAATCAAATGTCAAAAGGTTGTGCATTCTGATGAGAGTTACATAATAAGTACAATATGGGTACATATTTCTAAGAATTTATATTTTACTGAAATTAAATAACAAGTAACGTAATATTATGATGGAACCAGCCCCCCCCCCCCCCAACGGAATAGACCTCAATTAACAAAAAAGTATTATTTGTGTATAGTTATATAAATTATATTTTTATGTAATTTTTTTTTTTTTTAATTGGGAGCCAAATAGAGGCTATAGATAAATAAATAAATAAATAATGTAATATAGGTATATATATTTTTTAAATATTATTAATAATAATTAATTATTTCAATAAAATATTTTTCTTGATTAAAAATATTAAAAAACTAAAAAAATGGTTCATCTTCCCATGTAGGTAGGTACTTTTAATGTAAGTGTGTCATTTTTAAAGACGGCGGATAATAATAACTTTTGTTTCAAGTAAAAATATGAGCTAGTTATTGACTTCTAAGTAGATAACAAACATCAATGCATATTTCAAATTAATTTTATTTTAACTTTATTATATTTTACTCGTTCATATTTGGTATTGAGCTTTTTTTTGAGAAGAGATATATTTTTCCGAGGGGTGAACCGCGACCTAAAATTGTGTACACCTACTTCCACTTCCACTTTCATTTCCAAGTAGAAAACAATAGATTAATGAATTCCAAAGTAATTCCAAATAATTCCAAAGACGGTGTACACCTAATTCCAATAGCGGTTCACCCCTCGTATTTTTCAAAATCAAGATTGTTAAATTTATCCAGCGAAAATTCAGGAAATGCAGATTTTGTTAGCCTGAAATAAAAAATCTGATATTCCACCACTGATGAAATGGTTTTTTGTTTTTCCTATTAAAAGAAGACATAGGTACTAAAGTAAGATAGACTAATACTTAACAATGGGTATTAGAAAGTCCTAAATGAGAGACCTAATGCCATCAACAAACAATAAGCGTTCATCATTTTCAGGACAAAGGAGGATAGACTAGAGGCGAATCTTAACTGATTTGGCAACAGCGGTCCTGTGTTGAACGGCTTAATGCATCTAATTAAGTCCCAGTCACGTTTTTTCACTTCAGTAAATATGCAAAATTATTAGGTATATAATTATAATTTTAAAAATGTTTCACACCCCACACCTCGTTCCTTAAGTTTTATCAGTAGATGTAGGTGTCTATTTTCATATGTGGAAATAATATTTAATTCATAATTAGTGTGTAATCATCATTATCATCGAGTATACAGCTGTGGCCTCAGTGCAGAGCGTTCCGCGGGGCGGTAGCGGGGCGTCGAGCGGTTAACCTTTGTATGCTGCCCTCAGTAGAAGTGAGGACACTTTAAAGTAGATCTTTCACAAATTCAAAAATTCAAGAAGTCTTTGAAACTTGGAATATAAGTCATTAAAAGCATAATACACACACTGTTAAAATTTGAAGACGATTTACCACACCAAACATGAAATAATTGCAATTAAAAATGACCTTTTTTACATATGGTAGATAGGGAAAGGGTGGGGAAATGATCATTATTTTTTTTTCATACAAGGACTTTCACCATCTTGAAGAAAAATAATATTTGTTAGAATAATATATTCGAAGTCACTTAAAAAAAAATGAAATTATTTACCTCTTAGTTTTGATAAAAAACAAAAAACAAAAAAAACATATTTGGGCAATTACTTTTAGTGGATGGAATATAAGAACACTGGCTTGGAAATGATCCGGAAAGTATGTGTGTATCCATATAAAGATTTCCTAGTGTGAGTGGTACAGTCACGATAAAAAACATAACCTAAAATTTTAATTCCGTTCATATTTATAGACTGGTTACGAGGCTAAAACTTTTTGTGTGGATTGTCGCGAAAGAACCTCCCTAATATAAGAGCGTGTGTTTGTTTTTTTCCCACGCACCGCCACCGCCCCGCCGAACGCTCTCCACTGAGTCCGGGCCCTAAGACTGGTTTGACGCAATCACCAGCTTCCACTCGACTCAATCCATGTCAACTAATTCACATGTCTAAAAGTCCCACATCCCATATCTGAAAATACTTCGTTTTCTTTCCTATGTTGGCATCTAAAATTTCCCTCATCAATCCCCTGTGTTTATAAATTACTCAGTGAGTTTAAAGTATGAAACCCTTTTAAGAAAAAATGATACGAAAAAAACCTTTAAAAAATTCCTAGAAATACATTTTTATTGTGAATTAGGTAATTCCGATTTTATGTTCTTTCACTTTTCTCTTGCTGTTTATGTTATTTCATTTCTATTTGGCAACGATGCATGTAAACAAATCCATTAACTCATTTTCTCGGCATTTGAAAGAAACCTATTACAATCTACATCGAGAAGAAAAACAAAGTGAAAATTTAAGTGTTTGACGATTTAAGTAAAAGAGTGCATTTTATTGTTCATTTTGAGTCTAATTACGAGCTTAAAGAACTATACCTATTCTATATGAAATAATTATATATATTAAAAGGAAAAAATAATTTTAATAATCGTAATGCTCTTAGTATCGTTTACACAGATATCAAAGAGAGCTCTAAATAAATAGGAAGAATAAGTGAAAACTATTATGTCCTCAGCAAAATTTTAGTGATTTGGCAATTTTTTATCAGCTAATGATAAAAATTTGAAACTTATCACAAAGTGTAGATTATTAATCAAAACATTGTCTAAAATTTCAGCTCTCATTAGCTACATCAGCTCTAAAATTCTATTTTTTCTGATTTAGTCTTTTTATTTCTTCCCTTCAAAAATACATATGTTACAGTAAAAACCTTACCTCTTACTAGTTAAAACGCGTTTCACTCAATTCCTTTGTGGCAACTAGAATTTACTGGTGTTGGTTGAATTTTTTCTTCATTTTTGACCTTCCGCCGCATTTTGGGTGTTTATTTTCAAAATTTTTTAAACGAAAATGTCAAAAATTACATCCTCTACAACTTTGCATCTAATGAGGATGTAATTTTGACATTTTCGTTTAAAAAATGAGGCGGAAGGTCAAAAATGAAGATTCTAGATCTTTGGACCAAACTCAACCAACTAAATTCTAGTTGCCACAAAGGTATTCAGTGAAACGCGTTTTAACTAGTAAGAACACGTTTTTACTAAAAACGGGGTTTTACTGCAACATATACATCTCGTACATATTGGAACCAAAACGAATTTTTGATATATAAGGATATCGGAATTCAGACAAAAAAAATGGTCTTATCCATTTTTCAGACATTTTTAAATAAGATTAAGAATATTTTGAGCTGAATCCGAATTAAAAATGCCATAAATTAAGTAAGCATCAAGCAGAGGACATCCTCATTGATTTCTCCTTACGTTACAGGTTTATTTTGCACCTCTGTCCCACCCTCGGGTTTCAGATTTATCCAAAAGTGATCCTAATCTGAAGTAGGTATAGTATTTGATAAATTCAATTTCTGTGAGTTGCACATTGTTTCCTCAAATTAAATCCGTTTAAGCGAAAGTGTTGGAGAGCGGGCGCAATTAATGCAAGCTCCAAGGCAGCTGCAGGAACAAAACGCAACCATCAACAACCCTTAGCGATAAACGATCGCCACTTAGAATCCACAACCCCCGAACCAGGGCCAACCAACCCCCGGCATTTCATTGGCAAAAATAAAAACTTCAATTAACTAGAGTCCTATTCATAACACTATTACTACGCTACACTACGCTTTGAAAGTTTTTCCAACTCAAAGAGATTTATTAAAATCAATTATTGGTCTTTTGATTGGGGTTCGTGTGTCTCCCTAAAATGTCTATTTTCAATTGTTTTTCAAGGCTGAGAAGTGGTTGCTTTCATCCGAGTTCAATGCACGCCCCTAATTGCACGCAGCCATCACAAGTGGCAGTTATTTAGAAAAAAAGATATCTCATCTATTTTAAGCTTTCTTGCTTTTTATTTTTTTATTTATTTCCTATCAACTGACAACTGTCTTTTACTTTTCACTTTTTCTTTTTACCTATAGAAATCTTCTAAGATATTTCTGATATAAATAATTTCTTATTTGGCGTTAATAACCAAAGAATGAACTAGTTTGTGGATTTTTTTTTAATTTTAACTTAAGCCATTTTTGAACACCGAGAGGTACAAAAAATTGCTCTTTTAATTTCCTCATACTGTCATTTTAAATTAAATTAGATTTAAAATAATCTTTTCTAATTAAGTAGTCAAGAGGATCTTCACAGAGATACTTCACTGTAGGCTGTAGGGTGCTTCTTATTTTGGATATTTTCGAATATTTTCCCTGACAGTGGCTCATATGGTTCTGAATAAATAAAAAAAATATCTCCCAAGTTTCAAGTCTCTATCTCAATTTTAACCTAGCTCCTACCCAGCGATTAAGTTTCCCATCTAAATAACATAGGGTTTTTGGCTTTGAATGATCAATTTTTTATTCCGGCCAAAGTTATGGTTCAAAAGATTTTAGACTCTATAAGCTTTATCCTTATAATAGTAGCTATCACTCAGAATTTTTACAGATTTTTAGCTATTATAATTTTGGAGTATATAACTTACTAATCCTAAGATACAGCATTATTTTATCTAGATGTAACTCCAAAATTGTAATAGATAAAAATCTGTAAAGATTCTCAAGGATAGCTACTATTATAAGAGATAAAGCTAGAGAGTTTAAAGTTTTTTGAACCATTACTTTGGCCGGAATAAAAATAATTGATCAAAGCCAAAAGCCTCATGTTATTTAGATGGGAAACTTAATCGCTGTGTAGTATTAGGTTAAAATTGAGATAGACTTGAAACTTGGGGGATATTTTTATTTATATATTTAGGAGCCATATGCAGACCCCTGTCCGCGTAAATAATCGAAAATATACAAAATAAGGAGGACTCCTTCCACAGGCATGATAAAAAATGCTTTGTTTTGATCACACAATAAATTCGAGCTCCCCAAAATAATTATTATCGATAACTCGATATGGACAAACAAAGTATTTCTGAATCCTGAAAAAATTCAGTTAAAACTAAAGCAAAAGTGGGTCATCATGAGTACATCTATTTTATACAACTGGATAGCTGTCTTGATATTAAAAGTGTAAAGCTTGATGTCGTCATTTTTTAAAATGGTAGAAATTCATTATAAGTAGTTAATTTATGGCGATAAACATTTTACTACTAATTTACTAAAAATCAAATATATTTATTTAAGCACATATTTAATTACTTTAAGAAGTAGATAAGAGTAAATAAATATTATATTTAATATTGATTTACTATGAGTTAAGGATACTAGGTCACTTATTTCACATTAAAATATAATAATAAAATAAGTGACCTAGTATCCTTAACTCATAGTAAATCAATTTTAAATATAATATTTATTTACTCTTATCTTTATTAATGATGTTTCACCTTGCACCAACACCACAATCTCTACTAACTTTACTAACTGTATAGAAGTGAGGATGGGCACTTGAAGATGTCCGAATCGTCCAATTAAAAATTTAAAAAATAAAATACACAATATATTATAGTTTAACTTGATTTCTTCCAACTTCCCCATTTAAAATATAATATTTTATTATTTTAAATTATTTTTTATAATAAAATATATTTATTATATTTTCTTATATTTTTATTTTACCATACTGGCAGAGACGTAACAACCGGGTCCGCAGGCTCCGCAGTGCGGAGGGGCCCACAAACCTAGGAGGCCAAGAAAATCCCATGTACATTAAAGAAATAAATAGTAATTCTTTAGAAATCAGTGATAATGTTTAATAAAACATAACACGTGTTTTTTTTTCAGAAAAAAATGTTTATCAATTGCAAAATGTAAATCGCATGTAAATATTTTTTGTTAATTTTACCAATGCTATAAATTATTTTGGAGATAGATAATTCAATTCATTAATTATTCAAAGAATAATAAAACATTCATAATAAATAATTTTTTCAAAAAATTAAAATAAATTTTTGAAAATTTATTTATTACAATAATACAATCAAGAACATTATATTATAATTTAATATCATCATTCTTATACAATATATTATACGCTAAAGGCTACCATGGTATTTGTTCGCATAGAAAGAGCCCGAACATTAGCGGAATGCACAAAAGGCACTTTGACATATTATAATCTTCTCCAGCTCAAAGACATTTTGACAAGCTTTCCGCAGGAGCCAGATGCATCCGGGCCCAAAGGCCGGAGTGCAGCTGGTTAATATATATATATAATAAAAATATATATATATATAATAAAAAGAAAAGAAAATTAATTATTGATTGTTTAATATCATAAAATAATACAAATCTTTATAAAACAATCTCGGAACGTTTCGGGAGAAATTCTCCCTTTATCGATAGAAATTTTTTTTAAAAATTGAAAAAAGAAAAAAAATGTTTTTTTTCGCTAATGTTTCGAAATCAACTTATATATATATATATAAATTTACTACAACGTCTGTCTGATTCTTTGGGAATCGAAAGAGTTGAAAAAGATAAGGACCCAGTCGGGTATGATCCGACATCTTCTGCAGACTTAATGCAGAAGATGTCGGATCATACCCGACTGGGTCCTTATCTTTTTTCAGCTCTTGGTTCAGTATCAAAACAAATCAGGTCTCAATTGCACCAAAATAGGGCAGTGACCTGATAAAAGTTTTAACTTTCGCGTTCATCTAATGTTAACATATATATATATATATATGAGATATGGATTGTTTTTCTAATGTTTATAAAAAATTTTAGAGAAAAATAATTTTTCATAAATATTTATATTTTCTATTTGAGTTAAAGGTAATTTCGTCGCCGGGACAATTTGTACAATTGCCTGTTATAAAAATATTTAATTTCTTAGGGTTGTTTTCGAAACATTAGCGAAAACAACGTTTTTTCCTTTTTTAAAAAAAAATTCCTCCGATAAAGGGAGAATTTTTCATGATATGTCTAGTTTCAAAATAAACGTTCCGAGATTGTTTTATAAAGATTTGTATTTTTTTATTATATATATTATATATGAAATAAAATTAGAAGCGAAAATTAATTTTCTGCCACTTTATCCTTTATTTTAATGATTTTCCCTGTAATTTAAGGTATATATAATAATAGCCGAATCTATTTAAATCTTACCATGAATAAATACGTCTTTCAAAATTGAAAATGAAAACAAAGCATTTTTGGTGTGCAGCTGGTGTGTTTATAATTTAAAATTACAAATTGAAAAGATGACGATTGATAAATTCATCTCAAGATTTATAAAAAAACCCTTGTTTATATTATATTTTTATTTCATTATTTCTAGTTCTGATTCGGGTTTTTCTGTCTCCCTTAAAATGTCTT